>JANHGO010002403.1:0-30175 GCA_024606505.1 Aquila spilogaster
AAAAAATAAAAAAAAAAAACCAACAAAAAAAAAAAAAAAAAAAAAAACAATCTCTGTGCCTAGTGGGCATTGTTTTATAACACCTTACAATATGAACCCCATGCCAGGAGATTTGTTTTGTTTTAGTTATTACCAAAACTTAAACAGAAGCATGTAATTGTATAACTGTGTAACTGCAGTACCAAACTCCTATAATATGACGTAATTTTAGTTTTTTCTAAGTATTCTCTAGAATACTTTGTAACTACACAGCCTGTATATTTATTACACCACAATGTGTCTCTCTCTGCTAAGATTAAAACTGCAAAATAATCAATAAATGTAATCTCTTGAAATTGGTGTCCTACTAATATTAGACAATGTTCACATAAAGGACTTTTACTAGTGTATAAAAAAATCTGTTTCAAAACTTATATTCAGAATACAGTAAATAATCCTCGCCAAAAGGGGAGAAGCTTCCATCACAAAGCAGGAGCTGATGTTCTTATTGCATGTTGCTGTCATACATTCTTTCTGGGATATAAAGAGGGGAGAGAGAAGGGGGAAATAATTAAAGTTAATTACATATTACAAGAAAAGAAAAAAACAAACTCTCTGAACCCAAGCTTCATTGTTAAGCAGCCGTCATCCTCTTGACATCCAGCCTGAAAACAGTTGAACTACCAATACATAAAGCAATTTTCATTCATTTTTTTCCTTTAAAACATTTTTTTGCCCCCGCCTCACCTATATTTGGGTTTCATAGTTGCACATCACCAACACACTCAAACAGACTGTAAGAAATCTGTAAGAAATACCCTGAAATGAAATTGTGAAACAGTCAGACACCTTTAGACATCCCCGTCCATGTCTTCACTTAAATCCTAATTTCCACAATTCCTTTAGATGTCTCTCTCCCCAGGCTCTAATTTGATCATAAAGATTGCATTGCATTCTCTCATTTTGGCCTGAAATTATTTTGTTGACTTCCCTACGTGAAGTCAAAGTGTTCTCTGTATTTAGGAATGATTATACCCCTTGAATTAGAATTATTCAAGTTTGACATATCACAATTTCCTCTTATGAATACCTTAAAATTACTTACACAATTCACTTTCTGATCTCAGTTCTGCCTTGTAGTTTACAAGCATGGGTTTTTCACAACAAGAACTGGGCTGTGTCTCTCCCTCTATCACAGCCATATCTACTCCAGCTCTATAAATATTAAAATATATTGTGAGATTAACCATAATAATTTAGAATTTTCAGAATTTACAAGATCATGCCTCTTATTTACAATCAAAGTTTATTTCCTTATCATTGTTTCCTAATAGGAGATTTGTGGTCAAAACTCGGTAAATGTTTAGAAATTGAATATTTCATTTTATTTTCAGTGTTTTCATGGTGAAAATATGTATTTTTGTGCTTTGTCCTCACTGCAACTTTTTGTTACAACCTATTCATTCTATCTGTACCGTGTTCTTTTTATTGAAGACTGATGGATTAGATTCAAAAGCTGTACTAGTATATCAGTAAAATATTCTTTCTGTCACTATCAAAACCAAAAGAATTGCTAACAGCAAGTGTTAATATTCCAAAGTCTTAATGACAACTTCCAGTTGGACTTTCTGAATCTATGAATAACTGTTTCTATCTGGAGAGCAACACAACTTAAACATGAGGGTTTCTTAAGCAGAAGAGTTTCTTCTTTGCTCCTTCACTGTTCCCTGTACAGTCTATGCTGTTCTGATGTTTAAAGAAGCTCCCCTGGGGGATGAGAAATGTGGTTTGCATCCAAGTGTCCTATTTACAAGGGACATGTGCAATCTGCTGAGAGTTCTGAGTTCCTCAAAGAGATTAGTGTCATCTTATGATAGTGTAGCTAAGGTGATAACTGCAACAGCAGGGTGAAACTTGAGTCCGTTTTAACAAGTTCACAGACAACAGCACAAGTCTATGTGTAATTATATTTAGCTGCAAATTTGGCAACCACTCATTTCATGAATCACTGTAGTGCTGCTATTTTTTGATGCACTCTTCACTTTAAATCTTTGTTTTACAAAGACATGCCATGTTTCACCATTAGTTCGAAGTTCTACTACCACCAGCTTGATTTTAAGAGCTTGAAAGAATTGTTCAGTTAACTGAAATTAAATAAGCAGTCTTAAAATACTTTTTGGTAACATTTTTTTCCTTGTATCTTACAAGAATTGATGCTTTATTTGTGCATTTATCCACCATGCATATAGGACCAGAGAGGGAGGGAGATCATTTGTTTGGCTGGCAAAGATGACTGTGTAAGAAGCAGATTCAGGAGGAACTAGAGGTATAATAAAAGGTGCCCATACAGGAGAAAATTTGACATGTAAGGGACCTAAGCTACTGTTACTTACCATCAAAATGTTCAGGAGAGATAATTTAATCTGAAGAATAGGAAAGTGCTGGAAAGTGAAGCACAAACATTTAGGCTGTTATTTCTATTACAGATTAAGTAATCAGATTTTGTATTTTAGAAGAAAATATGTCATGCCATATCCAACACTGTGAGATAAATGAGGCTGCTTCAGCTCCATGTACACAGAAATGACCAATCGAAAATCTGAACAAACTCAAATATGCAACACATACACACGCATGGCCAGACACACAGATCACAGACATAAATGCACAGATGTGGTGGTTTCACACCAGTAGGCCAATAAGCTGCACAATATCACTCCCCATTCCCTCTACTCAAAAAAACAGGGAGAAAATATGATGAAAAAGGTTTCAAGGGCTGAGACAAGGACAGGGAAAGGACTCACCAATTAACATTATGGGCAAAACAGATTCAGTATACGGAGATTAATATCATTTATGGCCTCTTAACAGAACAGAGCACTGAGACATTACAAGAAAACTAAAAACACCTTTTCCTCCTATCCACCGCCTTCTACAGGAGGAATTGAGAATGAAGATTGCAGTCAGTCCGTAACACTTTTCCGTAACACTGCTGCTCATTCATCTTCACTCTTTATCTCTATTCCAGCTTATGTTCTCTTCCAAGAGATTCCACTCTTCATGAGTTGATCCTGCGTAGGCTTCTCAGAGGCTGTAGTTCTTCAAGGATTATTCCAATATGAGTCTGTACCATAAGGCCCATCCGCCAGCATGGGTCCCAAAGGGCAGCAGATCCCTCAGTCCTCCTGTCCCACAACAAGCTCCTCCCATCGGCTGCAGCCCCAGCCTGGGGAATGTTCCTGAATGGACTCTCCATGGGATGCATCCTCCTTCAGGCCACATCCACTAGCTGTGGTATGAGGTCATCCATGGGCTGTAGCATGGATATCTGCTCTGTCACAGTACCCAGTGGGCTGCCTGCTCTACCATGATCCTCTCCACAGGATGCAGGAGAACTGCTCCAGAATCTGGAGCACCTCTTCCACTCCTTCTTCACTGACATAGTTGTCTCAGAATTATTTATCACTTTTTTATAACTTCATTATCATTTATTATAACTTCGACCAGAAGTAAGTCCTTTCTAGAGCAGGCTGGAACTGGCTATTACCTAACTTGGGGTATCTTCTGGACTTTTCTCACAGATGCCATCCCTGCAGTCTCTCTACTACCTAAACCTTGACACATAAGCTCAATTTAACAGGTCACAGACATTATCAACAGCCTTGTTCTGCTTGCCCCACAGTCTGAGTCAGACAGATGTTCATTAGCGGGAAAATATACATATATTATTACATATTTTAATAATTATATATAACAATAATAATGTTATAATCTTATATACATTATAATTAATACATGTTAACAATATTTTTACCTATAAGACCTTGAGTTTACTTCAGTTACTAGTACAAATTCTCTTACACATGCACATACAAAGAGCTGTCTGAGACAATGCTGCTCCCATAGCTATTCCCCCCATGCTCTCAGTCTTAGGGACACATCAGTGCTCCCACATCCAGAAATGACCATAGTGGAACAGAGTTAATTATTTTCCTAGTAGATGATATGGTAGTGTATGGTACTGTGTTTTTAACTTATATTGAGAATAATGTTGATAGCACGCTGATGCTTTAGTTATTACTTAGCAGTACTTACACTGTCCTGCTAGCAAGGAGGTTCGGCGTGCACAAGGAGTTGGGTGGGGACAGAATGAGGACAGCTAATCCAAACTGGCCACAGGGATATTCCGTACTGTATGGCATCATATGGAACAATAAAAACTGGGAAAGCTGTTCGGGAAGGGCAGCCACAGTCTAGAGAGTGGCTGGGCATTGGTTAGCTGGTGGTAAACAATTGCATTGTACATTACTTCCTTTGTCTATTCTTTTTGTTGTTATTGTGGGGCCTTTTTCTTTTTTTCTTTTTTTTTTTTTTTCTTTTTTTCCCCACTTTCTAAACCATGAATTCTTTCATTTTTCATTTGTCACCCCTGTTCTACTTTGGGTTGGTAATGAGTAGAATTACAGTGAGTATGATTTAGAAATCAATACACAGTGCTGGTAATCTGATGTCACGTATTCGACAGCGAAGTCTGGTTGTTTCACACCTCCAATAGAGCTACAGACTCACCAGTCTGTTCACCCTCCTTGGGGTCTGAACTTCCACAATGGACTTCCATTCTTCTCATTCCAGACTTTAATCCAGAATCCTTTCAGGTCTAAAAATAAGAAATATTGAAGATATTGCACCTGAATATTGAAGAAAATCTGAATGTTCAAGGGGAAAATTTTATTCTTTCCACATCCTATAATTAGAAGCACTAACAGCCTCAGTGGGCTTACCAGTTATTTGATCTGACTTAAAGGAAGCTAAGTATTGTCCACTTGGCAACTAAAGGTTTAAAGAAATTATTTCCAGTATAGATATTGACATTGGTAGTGGACCCACCCTTGAAAAGGTATAACTAATTTGTAAGTTTGAAATAGTTTGAAAATAAAGGACTTAAGTGAATTAAATATGATATGACTGAGAAGTCAGTAAGATTTCTGCATTTTTTTCATATGTTATATGCGTTAAATCAGAAAGTCTTTTGCTGTCTTTCTTATTAAATCATCAAATGCTAAACTTACAATAGCGCATGTCACCTACTATATATGCTTAGATTTTAAGGTAAATAGACTTCAGTCAAAAATTAAACTAAATATTTTGTTTCAGTTGTAATTCTGGAAAACAGAAACCTATTATTTATGGTTTTGTGCCAAAAAGTGCAGTATGGAAAGGTACTTCAACATTTATTCTAAACATATAATTGCAAAATAATGATGTAACTCTTTACATACAATCCCCTTAGCTGATATATTTGCTAGACAAAAACTATACATTTACAACTGATTATGGGTGGTTTCCAACAAGTCCTACTAAAACATTTCCATTTATAACCTTTCTTTGTTTAACAGCCTGTTATGAAAAGCTCAATTTTTAGCCTAACATTTATGTTTTTCCATTTCATTATATTATAGAAAACACTGTGCGATTTCCAGCAGCACCAAATAAGCCATCTCCAACTGTACCCTCTATAGAAATCTTAAATATTTTTTTCTCCACTTAATCTAAATTTCTTCCAGTTTAGTAGCATCCTTGTAATTCAATGCCAGACTTGTATGTTCACAGAAGTGACCTGATCAGTGTCACACGAAAACCATTATCTAGTTTTATCCAGAGCATGATTGCCTCTCAACATTCACTTGTACGCATTGATCACTACCAGTTTCTTCTCATTCCAATATGTTTCATCTCCACTTTGAGAAGTGCAGAAAAGGAGATTTGGTATTTTATTAGAAAAGACAGAGCCATTAGGACCTAGAAAGTAAATACTAGCCAAGATGCTTGATCCTGGAGTCAGCATAGTATCTGGAAACGGGAGCAAATAGACAGTAGTCATCTCTTTATTCGTAAGTAAACACACCAGTCTGCAAGGTATTGAATTCTTCTGCCTAAGGTCAGTGTAATGACTCCAGAGATGGGGCATTCACAACTTCTCTGGGAAACCTGTTCCAGTGCCTCACCAACATTCATATTATAAATTTCTTCTTAACATCTAACTGAAATCTAACCTCTTTTAGATTAAAGTCATCCCCCATTGTCCTATCAGACCGTGTAAAAAGTCAGTCTCTCTCCTGATTATAAGCTCCCCTCAAGTACTGGAAGGTCACCATGAGGTCTCCCCAGAGTCTTCTCCAAGCTAAACAAGCCCGTGATCTTTCCAGGCACAGATGTGAGTTTAAACAGACTGTAGTTCCCCAATCTTCCTTTCTTCCTTTCTTAAAAATGGGAGTGATGTTTCACTTTTTCCATTCACTGGGGACTTTGTCTAACAGCCATGATTTCTTAAATATGATGGAGAGCAGCTTTGCAACCACATCAGCCAGTTCCTTCACATCCCTGGGTTGCATACCATCTGGACCCAAAGAGTTGCACACATTGAGCCTCATAAGGTGGTCTCAGACTTGCTTCACTCTTATACTGGGAGGGATTTTGCTCCCCTGACCTCTGCTTAGAGGTTCAGGGACAGGAGAGGCGCGGGAAGCCTGACTGGCAATGAAGACTGAGCCAAGTAACTCATTAAGTACTTCAGCCTTCTCCATGACTGAGGAGGCTCGTTCTCATTTTTCATTTATCAGAGAGGGTACACTCTCCCTTTCCTGCCTCTTATGCCCAATGTATCTAAAGAAACACCTGTTTTTCACATCTCTCATCAAGTTCAGTTCCATCTGTGCCTTGGCTTTCTTAATCCATCCCTGCACCTGCACATCCAGAGAGCATCCTATACTCTTCCCAAGGCACCCATTCCTGCTTCCACTGTTTACACTTTTCCTATTTTTCCCTCAGTCTGACCAGCAGATCCTTTCTTAGCCATGTTGGTTTCCTGCCTCGTCTTCCTGATTTCTTGTTCTGGGGGATGGAGAGCTCTTGTGCTCTCAGAAAGGCATCCTTAAAGTGCTGTCAGCTCTTCTCTGTTCCTTTTTCCCTAAGGACAATCTCCCCATGTGATCTCACCCAACAATTCCTTAAGCACTCTGAAGTTCACTCTCCTGAAGTTCAAGGTCCTGATTCCACTCTTTTCAGGGCCCATGTTCCTCAAGATCATGAACACAACCAGGGCGCAGCTGCTGCAGCCTAGGCTGCCTCCAATCTTAACCTCTTTTATGATCTCCTCTACATTAGTGAGCACCAGGTCCAGGAACACATCACCTTTTGTTGGTCTGTCCAGTACATGAACCAGAAAGTTATCATCAATGGACTCCAAGAGTCCACCTGTATAGCTTGCAGCTTGCTTTGTTATTTTCCTGGCAGATAACTGTTTGTGACATGATTTACAAAATTGAGTTTAGCCATGTGAATGTTCTGTCAAACTGCACAGTATGTCCCCTGCATCTGAGTCTGACAAAAAACTCTCCTGTAAATTTCTGCTTTTCTAAAATTAGTCTGAACAGTTAAAGACATCCAAAGCCACCTCTGTCTCTCAAAAAATGTACACATTTTAGTTCATATGTCTGAATATTTCTGCAGCCTTTTACTTCCCACAGTAGCTTGAAAAGCAGTGAACACAGACCTTATTTCAAGCAAAAATAATTCATGAGTAGACAAGCCTTTCACTTATGTTAGCCAAGGACGTCTAAGAAATGCATATTATTTAGAGACTGTTTTATGTATTCGTTTTACAGTCTATTTACTTCGTCATCCCTGTTAAAAAGATTCCATGTTATATCTGAACTTTATTACACGTTCCTTGCTGTTCTTCCTGAAAACAGAACACAGTTTCCAGGGTTGTATTCTTTAAGTGACTGGTAATTGAACATAACCAAGACTCTCTGCTATTTGTCTCACACCAGCACTTTCAGGAAAGTTGCTATCATACTGTGCTTTTACTTTTGGGTGTCTCTGTTCCACCATCTAGTACACTTTACCATTTCACCAAAAAAAAAAAAAAAAACCTATAAATCTAGAAGCAAACCACATTTATATCAGTTACCATTTTGATCATATTTTAGCCTATAAAATGACTGTGACTTGAGAAAGAAAAGGTAAAACAGGAAATCCTCTAATTTCTAACAAAATCATCAAATCCAGCAAAAACTGATATTGAAAATGAAAAGGCTAGGGGCAGAGGGAGTAGGAGGTAGCTTGTGAAAAAACAGATTATATTCTAATAAGTGTTACTTGGGCTAGACAAGCCAGTAAACATTCTCAATGTTCATTGAGTTATATTTTTGAAGAAAAGGAAAAATGAAGGTCTTTACGTCAAATTGAATAAAAAATTATTTTAAAAGAGAAGAAGTGAGGAGCTATATGTCACTGAAAAATTCTAAATTTATTCAGTCCTTGTTTTGAATACTGACCTATTCAAGGCATCTTTTTGTGTAAGTTATCTAACAGCTAAGCCCGAAGAACCTTAACCTCACAAAAGAGCTGTTACTATCTTGTGAAAAAGACATTATGCCGGCCACACTATTTGAAGGTGGTTAATCAGTTACAATGGACAAAAATAGTTCAGCTGAAAGGGACCTTCAAACATCATATAGTTTTACTGTCAATTTGGTCTAGCCTTCCTTTAGACAAAAGTATTTTATGACAAATTAAACATTTGAAATAATCTTTTCGATGAATGGGGATTCCTAGAATCAAGGGAAGCTGACACTTTCCATCAGAGCTAGATGAGTCCACAGATATTGCACTTCTCAGTGGATTATTCATACGTAAAAATATGACCTAAATCAGAACTCTTGGAAAACATTTTGTTACTCTTTACCAACCTTAATATACATGTAATTCCTTGCCTGTAGAAAAAAAAGATTTCCATACAAAAGCAGTTAAATCAGAAACCCATACAAAGCACTTTTATTCATCATAGCTGTATAGCTAGACAGCTTATTCTTCATTCATATTTGAAAATGTAGGTTTTCAGGAGGGGATACTTTATGAGAGTGGTAGAAAAATTACTTTTGCAGTTCTTTTGTTGTTGTTGGTGGTGGTGGTGGTTTGTTTTAAATATAAAATTGTCTCACTATTTTTCCCAAACCAATGAAATATATTTAACACATATTTACACAGTCTTGCACACTGAATTCAGGAGACTTTAACTTTGCAATACTTAGATAAATTCAGATATTTTCTTTGTTCTCAGACAATACCTGTAGGAAACAAAGCCTTTGAAAGCAAGGAGTTGATAACTGCATATAATTATTACCATCTACATAACTGTCATACCAAGGGGAAAAAAATCTTTTCCTCTCCTTGATTTATTATTTACTTTCTTTTTGTATATCAACAACATGAAGTTGTGAAGTTCAGATTTCAAAATAAGCTGTTTATTTTGTGGTGAACTGCTGTTACAAGGTATGAAAATGTAATGCAGTACTGTTAAGTGAAATCAGAGGGTCAGACCTTCTGGTGAAGGAATTTCCTATTACATTAAGATACTTAAGAAGAGCACTGATTGCAGCTATGTCGGAAAAAAAAAAAGAGTAATTGTGTGTAGAGCTTTAAATTAGTGGTTTAGATATGGCCAGTGTTTTTACCCTGCCTGCTTCACTTGCTTCCTATTTCTCTCGAGGGCCCAAGGCCCTTCATCATCCTTGTGCATACATGCTCATTTGCCCTCGGCTCTCTCCTAGAGTGATCCAGCTACTTCCTTCCAAAGCAAAATCCTGTTAGACTTGACATGTTAACTTCTTTACATTGTGTTCCAAACGGACAGTATGAACGCGTCACGCATGACTTCTTCCAGCTGGCACAGTCCTCTACCACTATCTGAACAGGATTTGCACCTCCAAACACATGTGTGACCTCATGTTGTGCCCCAAGGCAACACATGTTGCTCATGCCCTCTGATCGAAGGCATTGCTCTTTCATTATGTCAGGTGCTTTGATCTGTAAAAAACACATGAAAAGCATGCCTCAATTCAAATGCCAATGGCTTTGTATTAGCCATGGGTTCACCGCTGACTGGACTAAAAGGGGAATGTAAAAGAGCACCTAGAGCTGGCCACACAACCAGCTCCTACTTCAAGAATGCCTTCCCTGTGTTAGATCTACAGGCACAACATGGAAATATACATACTCAACTTGATCACAACTTGATTATGCTCTGGATCTTTCTAACACAAACTCAAGCTACTGACCCTCTATCCAGAAAAGGAGTGATTTCTTGTTTCTAAAATCAGAGAGAGAAAAAGGGCATAAGTTTAATTTTTTAATCTTGTCATGAAGGAAATTAACTTTTCATGATGTTCTCTCCTTTGTCTGAATAAAGAGTAATGAATCTCTTCCTCTCTCCAGAACTTCACTTTATTAGCCAAGATACATAAATGAATGTAGGTGACATGATTCCTTAATGCCCATTTGACATCAGACCACACAAAAATGACTATTCTGAAAAATACTGATATTATGTAATACTTCATAACTGAAATATCATTATGACATAAATATTTTAAAAGGGGAAGTAGTCAAAAACACTAACTTCAGACTTGGATTCTGAGTGAAATCAGAGTCACACACTGCAGGTTGCTCCAAAAGTAACACCTCCTATTCATTTCCATGGAAACTACAGCAGATACAAAGAGTACAATAACACATCACCCACCTCCCCACTGTATTAACATCCACTCTTTGGTCTCCATAAATGTTCAGCAAGCATCAGTTAATACCAGTGGGTACATTTTTTCCACAGGGAGGAATTTGATTTCACACCTTTGTTTCATACATACTTCAGTATCAGATGCCAGTTTTGTCAGAATGCTCTGTTGCTATGTGACACACAGAAAGAAAATGGAATACTAGTGGGAAAGTCCATTCTCTACTGCCATACCTCCAATATCTACCTCTGATGTTGTGGGCCAACATACTAAAATAGAAGGCATTACTTTTGGAGCAGCCCTCGTACATTTACAACTAAAATATAAAAATCTTTCTGACTATTCATTTTAAAACCTGATTCTAATAATTTATTTTTCCTGCCAAAAGTATACAAACAAATCAGGTAGATGATTCTAACAGTTGGTAGAACAATCTCTTAGAAAATTAAAGTTTTTAATAGTTTAATACTCCTCTGTGCAGGAGAGACGTAAGCACAAATGTGGCTGTGAGAGAAGAAAAGGTGAAAAATGTCTACTCAGTTGTGAGGCAGATTTTTCACAAGTTTCATTAGTGAGGAAAAAATGAGGCCTAACTCTTCCAAGACTTTTGGTAATTCTTATGCCTTAAAAAGAGAGTTATTTTCACTTACAGATGCTGCTCTGGCAAGCTCTTCTGTATCGCTTCAGATAGTATGATTACCCCTTTAGCACAGCAGCAGCTGATAGCCAGCTTATGCCCAGCAGGTTGTTCTGAGCTGTGGATGTAAAGGAACATTTGTGTACAAAGGTTAAACTACTCATTCTGACATTGATGTTAGTGCAGTTACAAATTTTCGTTTCTTGTCTGAAGACATAGCAAGGTTATAATTGGATATAGTCTATCTTCTCCAAAACACAAACATATAAAAGCAGCACTGTAAACACTGCATGTTATATCAGCCTTTTCATGATGAACAAGCACCTTTAAAAGCACCTGCAGGCTCACTTCAGCTTTTCTTCCCTGTGAGGATACACAGCACCATAGTCTAATTTAGACAGGACTCTGAGTCATTGTACACTGAACACAAACTACATTTAATTCCATAATACTCAGTAATAAAACAGATGAATAATGTACAAAGTCTTCTCAACTGCATTATCTCACTAGATGAGTGCTTGTAAAATGCTGCTGGGTATATCTCTTGCTTCTTAATCTGAAGAACCTACTACCACAGGATTTTCATGCTTCTATTTGTGTGAAAATACTCTTTTTAACAACACAAAGAAAGTATGACTAAACAGCTGAAAATAGATTCCTCCGTGTGCCAGAAAAAAAAATATTATCTAAAAATAAAAAAAAAACTAAACTTTTGAAAAAAAAATTCCTATCTCCCTGTTTAACAAAATATGACCCTGAAGGAATAAAGTCCAAAATATTTTCAAAGTCTGGATGCTTACAATTGATGCTTAATGATGTCAAACAGATTCAGGCCTCTAAATTTTCACATATCACCAATCACCGAATGAATCCATATTCATAAATATAAAAAATGTCATTGCAGGATTTCAAACGTATCAGTGAACACTCTCTTCCTAGCCCCAAAATTTTACGGTTAAAATAGAGAAAATTGGACATAAATCTTCATTTGTAGATGTGTAAATTATCACTTTGATTACCATGTCATAACACGCAAAAAATGGACAGATCAAGGTTGTTTTAGGGAGAGCTTCTACATTTAAAAAACAGTTTGAATAGGTCAGAGAGAATGTTATGAAAGAAAGCAATAATCCACTAATATGTAGATCATAAAGTTCAAAGAGTTTATTCTTGCAATGACAGATTGATTATGTATTTGAAGAAGTCTATGATACATACATGGAGTGAAAAAAAAACCTATAGCCTTACTGTTATTTAGGTATTATACAGATATTAGTGACTTTTTTCTTGTTTATGTTAAGCGCAAGTGAATGACCTTCCAGATCTTCTCAAACTGTTTTTCTTTTCAACAAGGATAACATATATTACATGAATGGAAATTTTCCTTAGATCAAACTTTGCCTGAGCCCCTTCTATTGATCCACCAGACTGCAGTAGCAGTATAGCTGCAGGAAATACCATAGTGTGAAAAAGGTTATTGACATTTTAAATTTTGAATTATATTTATTAATATTAAACACATAATTCATAAGCATGACTGTTCGTAGGTGTTTGTAAAAGACAAACATTTCAACGCAAGCTAATTTCCATCTTAGAGATAAATACTACCATTACATCCTCTTCATGTTTTACTTGTTTTAGACATAAAGAGTAAAATATCACCCTAACTGTATAGAATTAGGATCTCATATAACTTATTTAAAGTTCATAAACAAGTGAAAGAAAAAAACAATGTTTCGAATTAGGACACAGTGGAACTGACTTTACCAAAAGCACAAAATAGGACTCAAGATGAGTTATTCTAAATTATTTTCCTTTTGTTCCCTTTTGCACACAGAAAGTTTTTATCAGCTTCAAGAGATGAAACAAAGGAGGGGAAACATTCCCTATATCACTTTGGGTTTCCTAGATTAGTTTATAATTAGTCTTTGAAGCTAAAATGTTGTCTTTTTACTTCACGAAGATGTTCTGAATACTTCTGTAAACAATTTTGCCCAGCTTTAGCAAAGAACATTTAGTATCTTCTATCAGCATTTAGACTAAATGATTCAGCTATTTTGACTTTTGCTTTAGGATTGCAGGATTTATTTCAGAATGAATATCTTTACAGGCTGCATTTCTTTTGACTCAAAATTTGAGCCTTGGGAATAATTAGTTTCTCTTCAGAATAATGATGTATTTCCTCACTGGGCCTATTTGTTTCTAAATGCTTTTCTGTAACTGTACTTACCATTATACTTTGGGGAAAATGCTTTTCTGTAACAACTCCATAAAACACTACCCAAACTCTCTTTTATTTTTTTTTATTTCAAGACTACACTTCTACTTGTGTTAGTGCTCTTTATTACACAGATGACTGGACACTTTTAGTGTCTGGCTTATTTTCAATTTTCTCTATGCTACTGATGTCAGGAAAAATATCAAGCTTGATTCACAGGTGATATTTGTATTTGGTTAAAATGCCAAAGTCTAGCAGGATTGTTCCCTAATCTTCCTGTCATTCAACTTGTACATTTCCAGATGTACCATTAAAATAAATATAAAGCCTACCTGCCACAGTAATGATTAAACTCTACAGAAAACACATTGTGTAACCAGATATTGAGCTGTTCATGCTGCTATCATTTGATGTTGGTTGATACAGAAATTAATCTGCACAGACACATCAGATTCAAATTAGCTGCCTATACAAGATTTTTTGAGTCATACCTGGTCTTAACATAAAAACTCTAATGTTGCATCTAAAAATATTTTTATTTTTAAGAAAAAAAAAAAAAGAGAGAGAGGGAAAAGAAAGGTAAAATTGATCTCTTTAGAAAGATGTCCAGCAACCCAAGAGTGTCAATGGAGATGTGGACCTTTTTTTACTTTTGTTTCACATCAACATAAATAGAATTCTACAAAATGGATTCTTACGAGGTCAAGTATGAGAATTCCGTTTTTGGATCAGGTTTTGTTTTCATGCAATGAGATCTGGATCAGAGGAACATTGATATATTTCTCCTTTTTTAATAACTTCCTCAGATTATATATTTTTCCTGTTGTAGATTTCTCAGGGTACTCATTTTGCAATATGCTGGAAATATTGAGATTCTCGAGAAAATAAAAATCTGAAAAAATGTATTACTGCAGCTAACGTCACTGTGAAGTTAAAATATAAATTCTTTTGAATATTTACAATACCTCACTACCCGATAAAATAATTACCTTATAATTACACATATTTTGATTTATTTTGATTTCTGTGAATTACTTTTACCTTAAAAGTAGCCCTACACGAAGGATGGAATGACCAAGACATGCAAAGTCTTCTGCTTACTCTAGACAATAGAAAACTCACTTTGTGCACTCCATTGATTGAGACTCACTTTTTTTCATGACTAGTTATTTATAACATTTGGAAGTTAATCTTTCTCAGTGAACTGTTAAGCTTGAAACTTGAGATCTTAAACCCTTTTTTTTTAATCTGTCACTTAATTGCGAGGAATTGAAAATAGCTGGAAAGCTTTTATCCTTTACTAGTTTGGTTCATGCCAGATGGTTGATTTTTTCTCAAATTATCTTAAAACACACCAAACTGGTCAAAGGGATATTCCATACCATATGGCATCATGCTCTGCAATAAAAACAGAAGTGAAGAAGGAGAAATGTTAGGAGTGATGACATCTGTCTTCCCAAGAAATCACTACATGGGACAAGACCTGCTTTCCTGGAAGTAGCTGAAAATCTGTATGCCAACAGGAAGTAGCAAATTCTTTCTTCTGCTGAGCTTGTGCACACAGCTTTTTTTCGCTTTACCTTGTGAACTTTAAACTCACAAGTTTTTGGACCTTTACCTTTCCAGTTGTCTTGCATGTCCTCTCACTTGGAGAGAGTGAGCAAATGGCTGTGTGGTGCTTAGCTGTGTGCCAGGGTTAAACCACAAGAGCTCTGACTTTGTGTGAAAGGGATAGCTGTGGCAATAAGGCATTTTAATTTAAAATTGTAGAGATATAAAAAGCATTAAAGTTACAGACTAACAGGTACAAAGAAAATGCATGGCTTTCGTACAGAAGCATGAGAGAGGAAGACCTGGTACAGTCATGAATTTTTACTGTTGCCCTCACATATGGTTGCAACTGTCTTTAACAGTGGTACTCGTGCCCTCAATTACTTCTGTCACTTTTGATGGTGACTTTACTAGCCCATGTCTGATATTGTCCTTGCATTACATTGCAATGGCGCTCCTATCTTTTTAAGTTCTTTAAATGATAACTGATCTCTGACAGTATAGAAAATGGCTTGTCTTTTTTATTCTTTCCTCATTCCTCTCTGTTACTTCTGAGGCCAATAAACTTACCTTCATTTTACCATAGCTCCGCTTCATACTTCCACAGGATTTGTTCATCCATAGCAGTGAGTAACATCTTATTTTTTTCTCCTGGCCTCCTTTTGGCTTTCTTTCAATGATCTGTTTTGATGCAAGTGCAGCACAGAAATATTAAAGTTCTGCTGTTGCTTATAATTTCCATAAAGACTGTGGGGGTTTCATACTGAACCCTTGCTAAACTCCGCCACAAAGTCCTCTCACTCCCCTACTTCCAGAGCAGATTGGAATAAAATCAGACTAAAAAGGGCTTAAGTGTTGAGATAAGGACAGGGAGATCACACACTGATTACCCTCATGGGCAAAACAGACAACATTAGGAGATAAATGTTATTTATTGCCTACTACCAACAGCCTGGGCCAGTAAAAACATCTTCCCCTCTCATGCACCATTTTCTACCTCCCCCCCCTGAGCAGCACAAGCAAATTGGGACTACAACCCCTCCATAACACTTCTCTTCTGCTGCTTCTTTATAGTTACTCTCTTTCCCTGCTCCAGGGTGGGGTCCCTCCCATAGGATTTTCAAACTGATTCTATGTGGGCTTCCCACAGACTGCAGTTCTTAAAGAATTGCTACAGTATGGGCCTGTACCACATGATCCATCCCTCAGGAGAGGACTGCTACAGCACAAGTCTCCCATGGATGAGAGCTCTCCCAGACCTCCTGCTCCTCTCCTCACACTACAGCCCTGGCCCAGGGCCTGCTCCTGCAGGAGACTCTCCATGGCCTGCGGCCTCAGGACACATCCACCTTCTCTATCATGGGTCCTACTACAGGCTGTATGTGCAGATGTGCTCTACGTGGTGCTCATGGACTGCAGGGAACTTCTGCTCTGATGCTTGGAGCACCACCACCTCCCTAACTCTCTTCACTGATCTTAGTGTCTGTGGGGATAATTTCTCTCTACATTTTCTCACTCCTCTCTCCCAGTTGCTGTTGTGCAGTATTTCTTTACAATTTCTCAGATGTGTTCTGAGATGTGATCAGTATTGCTCACGACTTAGCTCTGACCAGTGGCAGGTCCCTTTTGGGGCCAGCTGAAGCTGGCTCTTACCCAACATGGGGGCTATCCTGGACTCTTCTTACAGAGGCCACCCCTGCAGCCTCCTGCCCACTACCAAAACCTTGCCACTACACAAGGCCTGAGATTATTTATTTACTTTTATTTCATTAACAATAGCAGCTACCCTCTTGCAGTCAGTTCAAGTCTTACAGCCCCCAAATGCCTTCACAGACACTTGGGAATTCTTGTGAGTTTTCCCTGCTGACATGATTTTTGCATTTCCTGACTATCCTGCATCTTCTTTTCCTGTATTGCTGTTTACCATTCTTAACCTGTCATGGCTCTCCTGTCATATAATCTAACAACCACCTTTTTTTTATCCTCAGAAGTCTAGTAGTAGTTTGAATGACTTGAATGTGTTCTCTTGAAATATTTGCTTATTTAATTTATGCTTTATTTTCTAACACCCTCGAGAAATTTTTACTTTCTGTTCTTTCATCGCTTGCTCTTAAGCCAAGAAGGCATTATGAATGTTGTACTGATTGCCTCTCTGCTTTTCAGAATATTTAAAACATTGTTGGCATTTTCTTCTCTATTCAGCATAATTACAATTTGGCTTTCTATTTTTCTTTGCAGATAACAGAGTACTTCGAAAACATTGTTAAAAGGAAAGAAAAGTTACCCATTAACAACGAAGAAAGCACCAACTATTATGGTATTTGACTTGCAAATAAAAAGACAAACCTTTTGTTTATCAGCAAACAATACTTATATACAATGACTTATGTTTTTCCAAGTAACCATATATATGTTTGTGCATATACATATACAATTTCATTAAAATGAAAACAACATCCTCTTTAAAGAAATTGATATGTATCACTTCAAGTTTTCTAAAATTTTCTTTAAATCTTAGGCAGTCACTCACTAGAAACACTCTGCAGAATCACTGTGTATTATCTGTTCATTAGTCCGAATGAGTGCTCTTATTTTGTGATTTGTTCATCCCAACACTGTCTTTAACTCTTCTAACATGTCCTGGTTTCAGCTGAGACAGTCCTAACAGCACACTGATGTTTTTATTGTTGCTGAGTGATGGGAACACATCTGAGGCTGAGACAGGCTGTTGGGTGGGGAAGAGCACCTGCCGTGATGAAGGGGCAAAGCCAGGACAGGTGGCCTGAGTTAGACAAAGGGTTATTCCCTTTGGAATATCAGGAGTCATCAGAAAATCATAAAGCTGCAGGGAGCTAGCTAGAGGGCAACTATTTTGGGTTTAGCTGGGTGTTGGTTAGTTGGGTGAGTAATTAATTGCATTGTGGATATACACATGTATATATTGTCATCACATTTTTGTTTCTATTTTCCTTTTTTTATTATTTTCTTCTAGATGACTTTCAGTATGCAATGATGTTTATGCTGAATTACATTAAACTTTTATTTATCTGCTATAAGGAGTGAAATTCCACAAGAGGGCTGGCTTCACTCCAAAGCAGAAGCATTTTTAAAATATCATAATTCAGAAATGAAAGATTTTTCTGGCTAGATTGACCTCCATGTAACTCAGTTTCACTGATGTCAGTGAGAAAATGCTTACACACTGATTTTTCTAATGAAATGTGTTAGGTCCTATATTGTTATATTAAACTTCATTTTGAGTTAAATTATGTGGAAAGTAAAGGTTTGTTTTCCTCCTTTATCCCAGATATATTTTTTTAGGCAAATGTAAGTATCCATGTTGCTTAAATGCATGAAGCTATGCATCTTCTAAGTTAAAAGCAATAATAGGCAAAGAGGGGTAAAAAATAATTTCATCCTCACGCTTGAACAGGGTACTGTGATTCCACTTTCCCTTCAACAGTAAAATAAAATAAATATTCTATAAAGAAGTATATGTAACCATTCCCTACTGCACTGAAGTCTGGATAATTAATATTTTTGGAGTATCTTTTTGCTTATATGGGAAAGAAATGTATAAATTATCAATAATTTACTGTTTCACATTTACACTGTGTGGGTGTGTGTGATCAGCGAACTGTTATTTGTTTGGATGTTTTAAGTATGTGATATCCGCTTCAGATATCTACATGATTCCTCAAGAGTAATAAGCATATAAGTGATTATTTTCTGTAGTGGAAAGAGACAGACCAGACCTTGCTGAATTGGTAGAGTACAAGTAATCAACTTGACTGCAGAAGGTCACGGAAGTAGCAAAACCTATCAGGTGGTGGGAGATTAAAGTAAGTTTGTACACTTTCTGCCTGTGTGCCCCTAATGATAGCGAGGTCTTTTCTGAAAGATTAAATTTATGCATAACTTTACCTCCTATTGATATATAAAACATCCAGATATGGGAAGAACTGACCCCTAAAAAAACCTGTTTCTTTTCATTTTAATCAAGACATTTATATTCCTTTCCATAAGAAAGGACTATTTAACTGAGGTTAATTTGAAAGGAAATGCTTTGTCATAACTTTTTTCCTTCTTGTGCAGGTTTAATTCTTCATATTATGTTCTAGTTGTTTATTCTGATCAGTCCCTGCAAGCAGAAATATCCCCGTATCCCTCTATATAAACTTCATAATCACACCATAATATTATCTTTCTCTGCATTTTCATACAACAATGTGAATATCTTCATTTCATGTCCCTAAACTAGTCTGCTTTCTTGTCAGAATGCTTAGAACAGATGCTAAGTTCAAAGCCAGTATTGGTTATATTTCAAAAGATAGAATGAATAATCCTTGTACAGCTGTACATTATGATTTGAACACTGTAGTAATTAAGTCATTTCACCACAGTTAATAGAAAGCTTATACTGCAAATTCAGGGTGGATGCTGGAATTATTAATAGAACATTCAGTGCTTTATAAATAATTGGAATTACAGCAGAGAAAGCAAAACAATATTTTCATTGTGTTATGCAGCACAGATATTTTCATTAATTTATTAGAAGGACAGATCATATTTTGTATTTTTAAGTGCTGGCTCAGGCTAACTATCACCTGAAAGGTACTAAATGTCCTCAAGGTCAGATACTGCAGTTTATTTACTGCCAAACATATTGCATTTCATGATAAACTGTTGGTGGTTTTTTTTTTTTTTTGTTTTGTTTTGTTTTGTTTTTAACTTTATTCATAAAAAAAACAATAAGAAAAATGATAAAAATTTTAGTCTGCCTTTTCATTATTATTTTTTCTTGTTTGCTACATTATGTCTAATCACTAGAAGAAAAGTAAAAATTATATATATATAATAAATAAAGGATGTTAAAATCAATTACCCAATTATATAAATCTGCTTTTAAATTTAAAAAAATATATAGTGTTTATTTTTCTTTTTTTCTCAATAGATGCCAACATT
This sequence comes from Aquila spilogaster, assembly GCA_024606505.1. Lineage (NCBI taxonomy): Eukaryota > Metazoa > Chordata > Aves > Accipitriformes > Accipitridae > Aquila > Aquila spilogaster. Next base: position 19,928 of record JANHGO010002403.1, read on the forward strand.
TCAAAAAGCATATATACAGCATAGTATTTTACTTTAATATCAAATTGCGTTCATTCAGGTATAGTACTCCTAATTTTACTGACATGAGAAAGTGAAGCACTGTTTCTCCTTCATACTGTCACATTCTTTACTTCTTTATTTCCTAGTGCTTGAAAAGGCGTGGACACAGTACTCCAGATGGGGCCTCATAATGGTGAAGAAGAGGGAGCCAAACACCTCCCTCACCCTGCTGGCCTCCCTTCTTTTTGATACAGCCCAGGATACAATTGGCCTTCTGGGTTGCAAGTGCACAAGTATTAACCTTACTGTTCTAATGTTTTTCTGAGTCCTACAGTAAGTGATAACAGTCTTTCATAGTCAGGGAGGCTTGACTGAACTATTTGTTGCACAAAAACCTCCACCAACTTTTACAATTATTGATAGTCACGGAGCATAACCTCATACAGGTTAATCGCCACTTAGCCACCAGAAAATGTGAAAAATAACCAAAACAATTTCTTGCTGGGGCTAGCCCAGATAAATCCAAAGTTCCTGCTATGAGAGGTTACTGCATTACTTCTGCTTTTATACTGGTGATGCCAAATAATACTTAATAAGCTATGCCAATAACACTGTTTTTAGATAGTTTATAATGCTTACCATAGCCTGCTTACCATAAGGGCCATCTTGAAAGTCTAGGATGCGCTGATTGCATAGAACATATCTGCCATGGTTTTAAAGATTTCATATGCTTTGATTTACAGCTGAGTGGGGCAATCCAAAGCACAAATATATGCTGGGCAGATAGAATGGATTGAGAGTCCTCAGAAGAAGGACTTGAGTGTTGGTTGATGTGTGTTTGGAGCCCAGAAAACCAACCATATGAAAAGAAGCATGACCAGTAGATTGAGGAAGGTGATTCTGTTCTTGTGAGATCCCACCTAGAGTACTTCAGGGAGGATGTGAACCTTTTGGAGTCAGTCCAGAGGAAGGCCACAAGGATGATCAGAGGGCTGGAGCACCTCTCCTATGAAAAGAAGCTCAGAGTTGATGCTGTTTATTCTGGGGAAAAAACATCCTCTGAAGAGACCTTATAGTGTCCTGACAATACCTAAAAGGGGCCTATAAAAAAAGCTGGAGAGAGACTCTTTATCATAGAATATAATGACAAGGGATAAAGACTTTAAACTAAAAGAGAGTAGATTTAGACTAGGAAGAACAAGAGTAGCACACCTACCTTAACACAAATAGATTTTACAAGAAATGTGCTAAATATAGGTGAAATATATAGGGATGGCCATTTAATTTATTAGAATATTTTAAGGAGAGGTACAAATTTCTTTGTGAGTCAGCCTGGTACAAAGTTGATTGCTACCTTAAGATTTAATTCTTATTTCAGCAAGAAAAAAATTAGTATGGCACGTGTTTCTCTGGAAAAGAAAGCACTGCAGACACATGCAGAAAATAAATAAATAAATAAAGATCCAACTACAGCAAGATTTGACGTAAAATTGAAGCTTTTATTTTATGAAAGAGAATGAATAGGATAAATGAAGCTGAGCTAATTAAACTCTGCATAAAAGAAAGAAAAAAAGGAAATAAAACAAAACAAAGAACTGTTGATGATGCAATTAATATCAGGCTTTATTTGTGAAGAAAGTTAAAATCAGAGATTCTAAGCTGCGATAGTCATATATTGCCAATGCAGAGAAAATAAAAATACAGAGATTAGAAAGAAACAAAGGAAAAATGTCTGCAGGATTGCAGTTCAGAAGACATCTTGGTTAATTTCTTGTTTCTACAGACTTCACGGTCTTTTGTAAGGCAGTTTCCTAGCTGTTATATATATGTCCTCTATTTTCATGTTTACAAGTGATTGATATAATTTGTTCATTTGTATGTGCACTGTGTTCCAGCATTGTCCAGTGTTACCATCATGCACGGTATGTAACTATCCTGTTGAAAAGTCAGTTTTTGAAAGACTTCTATTCACTTGCATTATTGCCAAAAGGCTTGCACTTAGCGGGAGAGAGAATTATACAGAAAATAGAGAAGCAGTTATATTGTTGTTGATTTTTGTTTTTTAATAAAATTTCACTTTTTATTATTTAAACAAGGTCAGTCAAAATTGATTATTTAGTCAGTTAAAATTTTCCTGTGGTATATTTTGTTGCAATTCTTTGATATCAGAACGTATTATTTTTTTTTAAGTTACTCTACTCAGAAGTTAATTTTGTCAAGTATTTGGTGGAAAAAATATTACTACTGTTGTTGATGGGAAAAGAGAAAAAAAAGAGAAGAGATTGAAGATTTCAATAAAGGCTCAAGTCTATGCATAAATTGTATTATTTTCTTTTAAAGCTTGTGTTGCTCTATATTGTAATACTTATTATGCATGTACTAAATTACACCAGAGATTAAAAGAGAGGCTCTAGAATTATCAGTATCTCATACATGGTCAGTTATGGACAGCAATACAAACTCCAGAAATGGGAAAAACAGATTTTGGGGTCATAAAAAAAGTTAAGTATCTAACACATTAAGTATAGCTGAAAATAACAGTTAACTGTATGTTAATGAAGAAAGAGCAAAGCATGTGAAAAGATGTAACAACGGCTCCAAGTGGCTAGGACAATGAAGAACACATCATTACCTATTGACAATAATGCATCACAGCTCTCCAGACAAAGAAAAGAAAGAAATCCTCACCATGACAATGATTCTGCTCCTGAACAAAGAACTCATGAGGCTTGTATCTTGTCATAACCATATTTCCCAAACTGTTGTCAACAGAACAGCAGTAGCAGCAGTGGAAGGGTGAATGTAACAGAACAGGTAAGAGAAATGGGGATAGAAAACTTTTAATAGCAATGGTTAAGTAACCTGTTTTTTATTTCTAAGTATTTTACTCTGTGAATTTTAACATCATCATAACTGGTAACAATGTTTTATATAGCAATATAGTGCATTGTATTTTTGGCCAGCAAAATAGCATATTCCATTTTTAATCTCAGAATTCATTTTCTTGTTTGTCTTCTGAAGCCTTTGCAATCAGTACCACTTAGCACTGAAAATTTACAATAAAGATCTGATGGATTATAGCGTGTTTCAAATATAGCCAATAAAAATGATAGAGTCAGTAGCTCCATTTTTCAAAGATTATGATTTTAAGTGAATGTCTTGTGAACTTGGTATTCTGGATAATTATTGTCAGGATAAAACACAGTATCATTCATAGAAAGATCAGAATCTGATCTTCATTAAAATGTCAAGAATAGCCCAATAGTTGCTCTTTTGTATATGAAAGGACTTAACATGAACAATTCTTTAAGAATATCCCTGATGTTTGAGAGATACTGTGCTTTCTATCCTAAATATTTAACGTGCTTTATTGTTGGATAATATAAATTAGTGTAGAATCACTAAAAGTAAGTTCATATTGTATACTGAGGTCTCTACAGAAACCGGTTTCATTTACAGGCAGTATGAGCAGTAGTAAAAACTTGTTTCAAAAAGAACGATAAATGGTTCACCAGAGGCAACATTGGTCTATTTCTGATTACCTGAATAACTACAGGAATACGGGCAGCCATGAAATTCTGGTGGTTAGCTTTTAAGATTTAACATCTTCTTACATCTTGATTTTGCATCACCCACAACACTAGCCTTTACATTTATCAACTATTCAGGCTTATCACTAAAAGCATATAATGAGGCAAGTGTATAATGAATCTTTTATTCCCACATTTTTTTTAGTTGAAGAATGTCAAGCCTAACAACTCACATTAAGTGGCATCTGTGTTAGAAAATGTGAATTCAAATTTGCTTCTAAATCTCATCTTCTAAATTCAATACACAAGATGCAATCTACTGAATATCCAGATATACAGGGCTTCTATGCTGACACACAAAAAAGTCAACAAGACTTAACAGAATTAATGGAAATTGTAGAAAGAACTTGAGCCAGTGACAGCTTTATTTTTACTGTCTCAAATTAATAGTAGAGATTTCTTTTTAAACCCTGGTTCAAACACAGACATACAAATAAACAGAATAGTTTCAATGACTCATAATTCATTTAAAATTCAGTAACTCTTTCTTGGCAATGTTTTAGTTTATATCTGACACTAATATGTAATATTAAAATAGTTGGTGTATTTGTTTTTGCATGTGTGGCCTGAAAGAAAAGTTGCACACTGTTGGTGTTGATCAGTCTATTAAGCTTAAAAATAGTGTGCATCAAATATTTACTCCTATACTAATAAACAATTTAAGAATTGCTCGGTCTTAGACCTAGATATGTACATCACCAGGGAAGAACAATCCTCTATGTGTTTTAAGCAGATGTTCTTTTTTGAATTATCAGTTTACTTAACTGATTATATATAACTTTTTATCATGTGACCTAATACCAACCTGTGCTTTAAGCATTAATATACTTTTACTGCACCCAAAGCAGAGGAAGATTCTTGCTCAAATTTCACAGCATTAATATTTGTTAGAATCACAGAATGATTAATGTTCTTGTGGATCACCTAGTCTAATGGATCTAACACAGCAGACTGTTCAAGGCTGTACCCAATGGGTTTTGGATATGTCCAAGGATGGACACTTCACAGCCTCTCCTGGGCAACCTGTTCCAGAGTTAGACCACTGATGTAATTTAAAAAGAGGGAAAAGACAAAGAAAAACAAAGAAACTTATGCTAAAGTAGAATTTCCTATATCTCAATTTGACTCTATTGCTTCATGTCTTGGGTTCCCCTTTCAAAGGTCTGTCCTCCTCTTTTTTTACTCCCTTCCACCAGCTATTTATGAACAAGATTCTTTTGAGCTTTCTCTTCTTCAGGCTGAACAGTCCCAGATCTCTCAATCCATTGGACTATTGACTGGCCTCCAGATGGACTTCATGCTGCTGAACATGACCCCTTACACACAGCATTTCAGCCAGTTCCACCTCAATGTCTACTTGTCTATGAAAATATTATAGGAGACAGTGTTGAAAGACTTGCTAAATTCAAAATAAACAATATCCACTGTTTTCATTTCATCACCAAGCCATTCATCTCATTATAGAAGTCTGCCAAATTAGTCAGGCATGATTTCCCCTGTGTAAATCCATGCTGTCTACTCAGTTGTCTTCTTGTCCTTAGTATGGTATTAAGGAGGACTTGTTATATCAGCTACACAGGAACTGAGGTAGATTTCATAGACTTACTAGCATGTAGTTCCCTGAATCCTTATCTTTGTCCTTTTCATAGATATGGCTGAAGTTTGCTTCCTTCCAGTGTGAGTTGTCATAAACTTCTGACACGTTTTAAAACTCTTCTGTTGAACCCTGGACTTCCTTACACAGTATGCAGGTCTTTTACTTTCTATCTAGTCCAGCTTGATGTATGATGTATACGCTACACACTTGTCTCAGAAACACTTATGTAATCACAGGTCCCTTAAATATTAATATAGATGCTCAATATGCTTATATCCATGCCCAGAAACACTGAGCTTCTCACCTGTCAACTGACTCAGACTTTGCATCTTTCCAGATACAGGTCTCCTACTCCTCAGTTAGTTGCCTGTGATGTTTGCTAGAAAATTAAACATATGTATACTTGCACACAGGATTAAATTCACTGGAGAAGTATAATCATTCCCAGGGAAATCCATTTGCTGACATTAGATCTCTTGTACTTCCACATACACCCTGCTCCCGTCTAGTGGTGTCATCCAGTCCTTCAAGTCCTGTGACCTATGGACTCCCCCAGTTGCTGGCACTTGTATCTTTCAACACATATATACATTGATGCGCTAATCCCTCCAGTTGCTGTCACTCAGGATGTTTTGCATTGAGCAAATGCTGATTCTTTCTGGATGCCAATAAAAAGGCACAAAACTTGCAAGGAAGATAACTATTTATTAATAACCTGAAAAGGTGATAGCTAGTTTTAAAATCTTACATCCATTCTGGTGCTGGAACATCAAGATTAAATAAAACTCTGATAAGGGCCCAGCATGCTGCACAAATCACATCCGTGGTGAGACTAGCCCACCTCTAAATTCTCTAGTATTCTGGTAAGGTCTTCATCACAATACAGATTTATCAATTACAGACAGCATTCAAATCTGGAATGTGGGCATAACTTTGAACAGACCCTCGGCCAATACTAACACATCTATTTCATTGAAAAGTTAGAGGTCATGAAAAGGTGCATATAATATTTCAAGCTGTGTCAAAGGTTTGTGGGCCAGTTCAGCCTGGTTCTGTGACTAATGGGGTGGGGGACCCACGAACTCACACCCCGGGAAAGGAGAAAGGGGGAAAAAGGGAGAGGCTATGGAGGTGGGCCCAAAAACGAAACAGCGGCAGTGATCTAAGGAGGAAAACTAATTTACTAAATAAGACATCGGAATGTAAAATAACACAATATAATACAATATGATTGGAATTGAAGCTAATAAATCAAATAGATAGACAGTGTCCTAAACCGAAGGTCTTACGCTAAAGCTGAAGGTGAGACGGCTAGGGAGCCTCCACTGCTGAGATGACCAGCAAAAGAGGAAGCCTTGGGACCTGCGTGCAGTTTTATCTTTCCCTCAGGGTGGAAAACAGGAACTCAAAGTCCTCTGGGGTATGGAGTTCTCTTCTGAGAGCCAGGTACCCAGAAATTCGACAGTCCATAGAACTGGAGCACTAACTGTTTAACTCCCAGTGCCTCACATGATGTTTATGATGTGGAATACCAATAAAAAAAATCATAAAACCATGACAAGCGGATAAGAAAATACCCTATACATATGGTTATATGCACATTCTATATATATGGTCTAATTATTTATTATGTGTACCTCAGTTGCAATATTGATTAAACACACCTTGACTGAATAGCACTCACAAGATGTTCATTATAGAAATATATACTTAGATAGTGGGATTGAGTGTACCCTCAGCAAGTTTTCTGATTACACTAAGCTGAGTGGTGCAGTTGATACAACAGAAGGAAGGGATGCCATACGAAGGGACGTGGACAAGCTTGAAAAGTGAGCCCATATGAATCTAATGAGATTCAACAAGGTCAAGTGCAAGGTGTTGCACATAACTTAGGGAAATCCCAGATGTATGTACAGACTGGGAAAAGGATTCATTGAGAGCTGCCATGTGGAAAAGAACTTGTGGGTTCTGGTTGATAAAAAGCTTGACATGAGACTGTGTTTTGCAGCCTGGAAGGCCAGCTCTATCCTGAGCTGCATCAGAAGAGGAGTAGCCAGCAGGGCAAGGGAGATGATTGTTGCACTCTGCCACCGTGAGGCCTCATCTGGAATACTGCATCCAGGCCTGGGGCCCCCAGCCATTGGAGAGCGCTGGAGTACCTCCCTATGAAGACAGTCTGAGGCAGCTGGACTTGAGAAAAGGAAATGTTTGAAAGCTCCTACTGAAGTCTATGAACTGGATTAATCATTTCCCAAGCAGCTTTATTAGTTGCTTCTCCAAAAAATTCTGCTTCAACACTCTTATGATTGACTACTTATTCAGTGGTCCCCACTGTTAGCACAGGGGAAGAGGGCATGAGAAACCAGTCCTCTCTTCCATTTCCCCTAGGCAGAATGAGGCACCAAAAAATCACAGTAAAGTGTATACTGTTTACCATAGAGTAAATTGTGTATATTCTCTTCAGTGCAGGAAAGAATCCTGAGTCATTGGTTCAATGAATACAAAAAACTTTGTTTAGTTTGGTATATATAGTGATTAAAATACTTGTAATGACAGCAGAAATTACCCCATTGAACATCACTGTTAATATATATATATATTTCCGTAATAGAAGACATAATATCAGTTTTAATCCTCTGAATCCTCACCGCAGCATGAAATTTCATCTCTCTGGCTCTTTCTTTTATATTTTTACATTTATTTTCATAACTTATTTTTTCTATCTTGCACATTTAAGTCACTTGTGTACAGGCAGGATCTGTCTTTTAAACTACAGAAATGTAGCTCTCAACATTAGTCATAACTACCAAAAATGATGAAAGAAAGGAAAGACATGTCATTTATGCTAATATCCTATTTTAAAAATATATTTTAAAAGTGTAAAAATTAAGTATTTCTTCAATTTCCACTGAAGATTATCTTTTTTTTTTTTCAGTAGCCATAATTCCAAGAATAGTATCCAGTGGTGAAAATTTAATTTAGTGTTTGAATATAACAGAATAAAAACAGAACACTGCAAAATGTCATTCTTGAATACTTTAATTGTCCTACATTACATTACTTAATAACTTTATCTCTGATTACAAGTGATGGTTTTGGACACTTATAGGCTGAAAAAGATGAATAAACAGCCAAATTCCCAAGCTTTTTTTCTGAAGAAGAAAAAGAAGAACTGACATAATAAGTACATATGTTGTGTATAAACTATTAATTCTGAGTTTTCCATTAAATTCTATTAAAAGCTTAAAAGAGACAATAAGTAATAAGGCATTAGTCAAAATTCCATTAAAATCAAAGAGAGAGAAAAATAGATTTCATACTGATAAGTATTATTATCTAGTGCCAGTTGGAAGATAATGCGAAGGTGGTGGTATTACTCTGAAGGATTATTTAAAAGCAAAAAAGTTTTTTTTTAGGATGTGACAAGACAAAGGAGAATTTTTCATTCTTATACATGGTTCATTCTAAATTCTTCTAGTCATTTTATATTACAAATCTATCAAAGGAAAATACTATTATTTAGTTAATTATTTTGAGCTCAGAGAAGTGACAGCATAACAAAATTTAGAATTGAGTGAAGGTAGCAAGTGAAATTTTTATCAGAAGTCCAAATCATGAAAATTTTCTGACAAAACTAATGATGAATTCTTTATCATCTGCACAATGGAAAAAGATAACAAAATAAATATTCAAGGAATGTATTCAGGCAAATACATCTACCTAAAGAAAAAAAAAGAAAAAAAGAAAGAACGAAGACAGACAAATCCAGTTTTCCTTCTCATGCTGTTATTTCTAGTGTAGTTAATCAAATGCTCTGTCAAATAAAGTGACCGCATTTTGCTTTCCAAGTCATTTATTTTTCTTGGCGTTCCCATTTAAATTCTTGCTGAGAATATCTCTTAGAGCTGAACAAACTTAGTTCCCTTTGAATGTTCAGACAACTGTGTTTTCTGTACAGAAAGAAAATAATCTTCAGTCATCTCACTAATGGCTAAGGTTTAGCTCTTAACAATACATTTACTAATGATCCTAGCCTCTGTGCACCAGAAGACAATAGGAAATACCTTGTATTACCTCAGTCCTAGAAAGGAAAATTTATGTCTCCTAAAATGCTGAATAAAGGATACATTGTCTTTGTAACTAGTTCATGAAGCTATCACAAATTCAAATAAGAAAATACAAACATAATTATTAATGATTTGTGTTACTTGTTCACTTCTTGGCTTTTTTTTCCTGTGTACAAATGGTTTTGTTATTCATCATATTCTATTAACTGAGATTTTGTACATATATTTCTATATATTTCACATGTACAGCTGCTGTGTATTTTATAATATAAATATAAATAATGACAGAAGCAATAAAAATATGTAAATGAGAAGTAATTTTAGTATGGAAATTTAACCTCAACATCTGCTTAAGAACTCATATACTGCCCTTCGCTTCTTCTTCAAATCTTGGGAAAATTTGTGAGCTAAACTCATGAATCATGTCAGTATATATGCATGTATATGCATACATATATATACATAGAAAGAGAACCTGAAAAAATGTGATTTCTTTTCTTTACATAAAAGCAGTGTTGGCAAAGCAGAACAGTGTCAATCTGTGTTAACATGATGAGAAGGAGCAACAACAGGAGGTTAAGAACAGAATTTTCTTAAATTAATACTGCTGTAAGACCAGAAAACTAATTACTCAAAGTTGTTGTGGTTTAACTTGGCAGGCAGCTCAGCACCACACAGCCATTCTCTCATTATACCCCAACTGAGATGAGAGAGAGAACTGGAAACAGAATAGAACTCGTGGGTGAAGAAAAGCAGTATTTACTAAGATGAAAAAGGAAACTAAAAATAAAAATATAATTATAACTATATATGCGTGTATACATGTGCATATATATGTATATATGTACATATATATACACTCTGCCACTGACCTACATCCTGCCAGAAACTCACCACCTTGTTGTAGTAGGCGTACCCGAGTGAACGGGATGTGACGCGGATAGGACCTCCCTTGCCAGTGATTGACATATGATGTATACTTAGAGGGTGTAGA
>JANHGO010002404.1:0-30169 GCA_024606505.1 Aquila spilogaster
CCACACGCTGATCCTGCGACACCAACTGAGCCTCGGTGAGTGGCAGATGAGACTTACACGGCGCTTTCAGAGGTTGCCCGCCCCGGCACCCTGTGGCTGGCTCGCTGCGAGCTCTGCACCCGCAGCCCCGCACGGGGCCTGGCCCTATGGGGCTCCCCATGGCGCCCGGCACAGTTGGCAGGGGCGCGAGGAAAGACGCACCCTCCCGCTCTCCTCTTGTACCTCTGCTTCTCTTTCCAGCCTCCCCACTGGCCTTCATATTCCTCCTCTGTGTACAACCACTGGGGCACAGGCTGGTGCCTGCACCCACAGGAGCAAAGACCTGAAGGTCCCCGATACCCCCATGTGCCCACCATAAAGCAGAGATCAGCCTAACCGTGTCACACGGCATCCCCTTTCCACCAGTCACGACAGCTCAATCCTGGTGCTTTTCAGCACGCCGGTCACCCACATCAGACCAAAGCCACCAGGCTGAGCAGCCTTGCATGAGCACATCCCGTGGGGTGGGTGGCCACCAGTTGCCAAACCCAAGGGATGGAAGCCGTCAGGCACATCCATTCCTATGGCTCTGTCCTGGCTTTGGGCAGGGCAGCCGCGTCCAGGACACTGCTGTTGTCTCTGGGGTAGGGGAGGCCAACAGGCAGTGCTTCCTCAGCTCCTCAGCCCCCAGGCACGGGTCCCACTTGGCAGAAGGAGCAGGCTCTTGGCTGTGATACAGCGTGACTTCTGTATCAAGATAACTCATTGGAAATAGTTGTCTCTGTGTCAGCACTTCAGGAGAGCAGGCTCTGTAATTTGCTCCCAAAGTAGTGTCAAGGTCAGACCTACATGGCAGCTTTTGGGTTGGTCTGAACTGGCCATGGAAAAAGACAAAAAAAGCCAGCTGCAAGATGCGTCTGCTGGGATTTCACAGCTAGGAATTCTCCGTAGAGGGGGAAATGGATGTCACAGCGGACCAGCTTTTCGTCATTAAGGCGTAACCTCCCAAGTGTAAACAGGGGCAGAAAGGTCTCTGAATCTGATGAAGGTGCGGATTGCCAATCCCACAGGCAGACAGACGGACACCCAGAATGAGCTTATGTTTGTTTTTCCAGTAGAGAAATGTTATTTTGAATTCAGGGCAGGAAAAGAGATTTTTAGACTTTTTCCACTTGAGTCTGTTTCCTCAGTGCCTGTGCTCGGTTAGGAACTGGTCTTTCATGAAATAAAGTATGTGATCAATCTTTCTCAGCAGAGTGACCCCACTGAGTATAATGGCACTATTCATGGGCACAAGCTTACTCAAGTGTGCAAATATCTGCAGATTCCATTTTTTGTTGCTCTCATTCTCTCATGTCAGCCAAAAGTAGGAACATTTGAAAGAAAAAATAAATTCAGATAGATGCAGATGAACGGGTATCTTCCTTCTTAAAAGAGCTTAGAAGAGCTGCACTGTGCTATGCTAATATAATATGCATGTACTTGCAAGCACGGCTGCGTATCTGTTTGCATGTTTTGACTGTTCTCTGGGGTTATTTACATTGAGAGAATTCACACCAGCATAACCATGATGGGTGCTTAAAGTTCTTTCTTAAAGTCATAGAATCACCAAGGCTGGAAAAGACCTCCAAAATCATCCAGTCCAACCATCCACCTATCACCAATATTTCCCACTAAACCATGTTCCTTAGTACAATATCTAAACATTTCTTGAACACCTCCAGGGACAGTGACTCCACCACCTCCCTGGGTAGCCTGTTCCAATGCCTGGCCACTCTTTCAGAGAAGAATTATTTCCTAACAGCCAACCTAAACCTCCCCTGGCACAAGTTGAGGCCATTACCTCTAGTCCTATTGCTAGTTACATGGGAGAAGAGGCCAACCTCCATCTCGCCACAGTCTCCCTTCAGGCAGTTGTAGAGAGTGATAAGACCTCCCCCAAGCCTCCTCTTCTCCAGACTGAGCAATCCCAGTTCTCTCAGCTGCTTCCCATAAGACTTGTTCTCCAGAATCCTCACAGCTCTGTTGCCCTCTGTGCTCCAGGGCCTCAGTGTCTTGTAGTGAGGAGCCCAAATCCGAATACAGTACTTGAGGTGCGGCCTCACCAGGGCTGAGTACAGAGGGATGATCACCTCCCTGCTCCTATTGGCATTGCTATTTTTGATACAAGCCAGGATGTCATTGGTCTTCTTGGCCACCTGGGTACACTGCTGGCTCATGTTCAGGTGAGTGTCGACCAATACCCCCAGGTCTGTTTCCTCTACTCAGTCTTTCAGACACTCTGTCCCAACTCCTGTAGCATTGCCTGGGTTTATTTTGGCCAAAGTGCAGGACTTGGCACTTGGTCTTGTTGAACTTCATCCCACTGTCCTCAGCCCAGCTATCCAGCCTGTCCAGATCACATAAGCCACACCAATTCAAGCCCCTTCTGATATTTATCCTATCTGCAGAGGTTAGGACAAGGGAGTGGTGAACTCACTGCAGCATATTTACTGATTCAGAACTACCTAAGGGGACACAGTCTTAAAATACGGCAGAATTTGGGTCGAAGAATTGCAATATGTGATGTCCAGAGTGAGAGCTAGAGCTTTTCTGTGGGCATTACACACGCAGCAAGAAGATCCTCTTTATGAAGGAAGTGGCTAATAAAAGTTGAAAGAGAAATATATATATATATGAGGATAAATACCTTTTCAGAATGGGCAGGTATAGGAGGAAAATAATTGCTTCCAGATTGGAGCCAGGCAGCAGTCCACATTGTGTAGTGAAGAAAGAGCAGGCAGCTTTCAGCACACTTGTTTCCAGTCAAGTGGAAACCAAGCGTCTGAGTTTAGACTAAGTGGAAAGCACGAACTGAAACACGCTGTTAGTCCAAACCAAGGACAAGGACAGAAGCAAGAAAGCAGGCAAGTTTCTTTCCTAGGCCAGATGGATGTCTCCAGACACCAGCGTGACTGTAGGTGCTTGGTGCTGCTGAGGACCCCCTACGTGTCTTTGGCACTTTCGCGTTCAGTGTTCTACAAAGAGAAAATAAGGACAGCCCCACTCTGACTCACTTGCAATCTCAGCACACATCATCAAGCAAAAGTGAAATTTGCATTCCCAAAAGATCTCACTTATGCTTAAACCATGTTTTTCATTTGAATTTATACTTCTTGCTTCCAAAGAAAATCATTGCAGTGCGTGAGGTTATCAAAGCAGGCTGGGTTAGGACTCCATCTGCAAGCACTTGTGTGGGCACCTTCTCCTACTTCTAGAGTGTGGGGCCACTAAAATGAGCAGACTCTTCCACTTAGGAAGGGCTCATGTTCACGACAGGATGTATTTATTCCTGAAACAAAGCAAGGACAGACAATTAAGGTCACAGAGCTGTCCTGGCTGTGTAACATCTCCTGCTGACACATGGCTATAAGCATTTTGGGAAAGAAATATCACAGCTGTCAAAACTAATGGCCTCCCAGCACCTCAGTGTACTTGAAGGGGGACCAATTAATTATTGTGCTTTATTTAAAAATAGTTGTTCCAAATGTGTTCGCTGCACTCAGAGAACGTGAGCAAGTCTCAGTACTTTACAATCCAAGTGCGTAGCATATTCCCCTGATCTGCTTTCCTTAGGAAAAACTGGAGAAGATGTGTACTGCTTTAAAGAACGCATTCCCCAATCCAAACAACAGTAACAAGAAAAAAAAAAATCCACGGAAATTATGGAAACAAGGTCCTGTACTCCAGAAACACCTCCTTCCATGGAGAGAGCAGAACAGTTGCGTGATAGACGCTGGTCATCCTACTCAATTACTCAGAGGCACTCGATTCATTTGGCACGGGCTGTCTTATAAAGCTACAACAGGACAGAAAGGACCACAATCCACTTAGTATCAATCCGGTTATTAAAAAAAAAAAAAAAACACAGAAAAATAGCATAAAACCAGAGCCATAAAACACCAATTCCTAAAGTGCCCTCCTTCTTCCATTCTTCCTTTGTAATAAGATTCATTCTGTAAATTATTACTTTCTCATGCTTTGCACTGGTTGGACAGGACAGCCTTCACTGTGTTTCAGAGCTGAGTCTCCTGAATGGTCACAATTTATCTGTTTCAGCATTGGAAGGACAGTCAGCATCATTGCAGTGAAAGCCAGTATTTTATGGCACTTACTCACCAGTAAGCTGAATATCATAATCTTGTAAAATATAGAAATGGACAAATACAATGTAAGTCTATAGCCAGAAAGCGTGATGGAAAATCAATGTGGCTAATACTTCACAAGAAAAGGAACCACAGAGGACGTAAAGGAACACTGAGCTGTGTGCTGACACTGGCTGCTGTTTGGGCAGGGGGCTGTCACAGCCACGGCACACTTCTGGCCTGGCTGGCTGGCAGGCGAAGCCAGAGAAGAGGACTCTGGTGTTTGTCTTGCATCAAACCTTCTGCACTGCTTCAATACAGAAACAGCTCAGAAGGCAGCAGCTTTGCCCAGCTCTCAGTGACCTGTGAGCTGGGTTACCTGGTCATTTGCTCCCCTCCTGGTGTCCCGCAGGCACGTATGAGAAGGCAGAATTAAGGAGGGACTGGTTAATATTTGTTGTGCCAGCTCCTACTCTGGGACTAAGAACATTAAGAACACCGAGAGCTCTGTAGGGACACCATTAGCAAGTTGATGTGATTCTGGGCAGTCTGTGTTCTGCACCCACGTCTGTCTGAGCTCGTGCATCCACCTGGATCACAGAGGAACCAGTTTTGTTCTCCGGGAGCCTCCTCCACACATTCCTGCCTGCACCTCGCCCTGTGCTGCACCAAGCAGTGTGGCTCGGTGCAGTTCAGAAAGCAGCCAAAGGTCTCAGTGGGCTTTGGAGGAAGACCCACATAACCATGCACAGCACCTGCATGCAGAGCATTAGTGCAGGCTTAAGGAGATCAGGTTTTGCTGCAGGACTTTGGTGAGCTGTTACAGAGCTCAAGAGATTTGAAGTGTATATATGGAAAATATTATTCATAGTGAAGTAATCTGACAAGGAATTACATACACAGACGTAAGGCAAGAAAGGTTAGGAAACCCTATTGCAAGCACAAGAGTTTACTTTTCTCTTGATGCAATGCACACATGTCAGTGGCTCCTTTATTTTTCCCCCAGCTAGTATATTACTCGGAATGAAGACATGAAAGGCTGATGTGAATGCCCTCTGGATGTTTTATACCCTGATATACCCAACAGTTCCACTGTTCCTAGTTCTGCCTGGTGCCAGAGAAGAGACCAGCATGCACCGTAACTGTGGTCCTCTGAGCTGCAGCAAGGCTTTGCATTAGCAAGTAGGCTCATGGTTGCTATTTGCTGATAAAAAGAATACAAACACATGCATATCTGGGGAGTGACCCATGATTCAGCATTAATGTTTCCTTTTTTTGCACAGACCAAACAAGAAGCACAAGGAGCACATGAACTCTGCATTGTTACGGAGTTTCAGTAAAAATGAAATAGCAAAGGGAAATCCATCCCTGCTGAACCCTGAGGCTATTAAAAGTTGTACCTCATTCTGCGGTTGTGGGGATAAAGCAACTGCAGAGATACACTGCTTCATTGTTTGAAGAGGTTTTTCCTACTCGTGGGTCACACTTATTCCACTAGGCTGTGACCACATAGCCATAATTGGGCAGCTTTGCGTTTGTTTGAGATAGATACGATAGTGGCAGGAAAAAAGACAAGCTATTTATTTAACGTACAGTGTGTCACACAGTCTGCTTTGGCTTTCATAGTACACAGCAGGGCGTGCAGTCTCCAGGGCCGTGACATTCCAGTGCACCTAGATGACCATGAAATCACAAGAAATGCTGTCCAAGTTTCCACTCTGCAGTGAGGGATCTCTGTTTCGAAAAACTGGTAAAGGGAGGGCACTGAAGAGGCCATAATTAGTAATTTTAAAGCCCGTAATGGGATGTGGGCATTTAATTTAAAACAAAATGTGTTGGCTATCTCCAATAATCTGTTTTTGCATTCATCTGAAAGCCGGTGGTATAACAATCCTTTTTAAGGACTTACCACAATATTCCTAACAGTGCACACAGAAGAAAGGAGAGATGCTTGCTTTTGTCTGTTCCACCATGAAGGAAAAAAAAAAAAAGATATCTGAGTGCAGAAGAATATATTAAACTGGCAGATCTAAGTTGATTTTACATAATTTTGAATAGCTAAGGCAATAGAGCCATGAAAATAATGCTAAATGACATTGCCCGACAACAGTGAACTGTCTGTGCTACTTTCTGTATGTGGTACTGTTCATTGGCACATGACAAATTGCTAAGGTCAGCAGACCCCTGACACTGAGAAGCAGCTGTGATGTGGCATTCTCAGGAGAACACCAGTTCTTACTCTCAAAATTGTCACAGGGAAGAACATAGTTCCCAGACAGACTGAAATCTGTAGGCTTTTCCTATGGATAACTGGAGGTAAGTAAAGTCTTTATGGAAATAATAGCATACATGTCCACCTAGGAAAATTTTCAGCCCTACCACAGGTATATCCACTTACTATTATTAATAATTATTAAGGATACATCTTATTATTATTTTCACGTCCAGGGTTCAAGTTCACATTGCATGACCAGAGGTACTCCTAGGATGATCCACATGAGCACACTAAAACTGCTGCTCAGATGCTTTCTCTTCCATGCATCCTGACAGGCTAGCACATCTGCATAGGCACTCTGTAGTGCACCCTTGCTGGCACAGCCTGTGAGTTTTTGGATACTACCAAGAGCATTTTTCCATCCACAACCTATACTAGTCACATCTAGTACTCAGAGCCTTATCTCCCTGCTGCTCCCAGCCCAACTCTGGAGGCATCCATCCTTGGAGCTGTGCATTGCCCTCTAACTGCCTCCCGTCTGCAGCAAATCCAGCAACACAGTGGAGTTTTCTTTGCTACCCTCCCACCTGCCCTAGCTGGTAATTCTGGGACAAGACTCCTCTAATTTCAAGTGTTTCCAGGTTGCTTCTGAATTGTCTGGGATATTCATCTCTGATGGAACACGTGTAAAAGATTTTTAAGCCATTGCTACACACTACGAAGTTTCAGATTTTTGACACTTCCCACATTAATACCATGTTCCCCCAAACTTTGGGTATGTTTCTATGACCGGTTTCCATCTATGTGTAACTGAACTGAAGCATTTAAACCCACTTTTAGGTGCCTGAGTGAGAAGGCAGATTTCAAGAGTATGGATGGGCATTTGCTTTGCCGTGAAGTTTGCCACCCTTCTCAGGTGTGCCCTTCTCTGCACTGTTCTTCCGTGCTCCAAGGAAGGCTGTCCATTCCTCTTTTCCTTTGGAAAAGGTGAAAGATACTGCATGATCTAGCAGGAACCAGAGTGAAGCTGCTTGAAGTTAGATATCTTAAAAGCCATTACAGCTGGAAAAGGAAGATGAAGATCTGGCCCCAGAGAAGAGAGATTAACTGTCCACTTCTGAGTTTGCTGGATGAGAGCTGATGAGCCAGACTCTAATGGGTTCCTAAACACGGTATATTTGCTCCCTGCTTCCTGCCAGGCTACAATGGATGATACAGAGTTCCAGTTGGCTGCTCTCTTTTTCCTAGGGGAATTCACCTCGCTGCCTGAGTAACAAACATACTGAGATGCAAAAGGCCAAAGAGGAGAGAGAGCTGTGGGGCCTGCAGGTCCTCAGCAGAACCACAGCATTCTCTTTCCACCAGCCCTTTGATCCTTTTCCATCCTTTGTTCTCCTCCTTTCTGGACACACCTACAGAGACTGGTAGCCCTCGCTGTTTGAGATGGATTCTCCCATGCTGCCTGTCAGCAGCATTCAGGACTGGATTACCAAAGGCTGCTGAGACAGGCAGAATGGAAGATAGTGCCTCAGAGTGGCAGCCCAGGCTGCTGGCCTGGTGAGCCCAGCCAAAGGCACTGGGAAAACTGGCAGCCTTTGTGTCTTCTCTCCACCAAGAACAGAGCACAACTCTTATTCAGGGATGTTTTACAAGGAGCAGGAAGGAAGTACCTCCGAGGATTCACTTTACACATACATCTCCCTGTGACAAAATGTTAGAGGTTTGCTGGTTCCCTTACATCCTCTCCTGCTGGCTGAAGACAGCCTTGTCCTGATTGAGAGAATATCTCCCTCAGGCAGAGGGAGATATATTACTAAAAGCTGCCAGAGAAATGCTTCGGACTGACCCTTCCCAATTGGAGAGACAGTATTCTGGAAACACCCATCATTTGTTGGCAGATATTTCTTCACAACAGAACCAAATTTCTTCAACTCTCCTAAGGGTCATTTTTGAACTGGATTTCAAGTGTATTTTATTGTTAAAAAAATCCAACAACAACACACTTTGTTTCCTTCTGTTTTACATTTCT
Organism: Aquila spilogaster; assembly: GCA_024606505.1. Taxonomy (NCBI): domain Eukaryota; kingdom Metazoa; phylum Chordata; class Aves; order Accipitriformes; family Accipitridae; genus Aquila; species Aquila spilogaster. Next base: position 8,348 of record JANHGO010002404.1, read on the forward strand.
GATATTTCCTGAAAAGAACAAAATGTTGAAACAATGAAATGTCTTCTTCTTCTTCTCCTTATAGACCCATCTGGCATTAATAGACAGTTTACTGAACAGCTCTTCTGCCCAGTGAAGGTGATGGATGGGGCTGAACAAGAACTAGAGGATCTAGTGAGGGGCCATTTGCGTCAACAGCAACAGCGGGAATCAGAAAACTATCTACCACTTTTGTTGTTTCAAAAAGAGATGTGGAGGGAAAAATGTTCAGCCCATGATTTATTACGGTTGGTGGAACAGAATTTCAAGTTAGGCAAATGAAAATTTTGGTTCTTTGCAGGAACAGCCCCTGTGTGAGGCAGGACCCTGATTTTGGAAGGAACATCTCGTGAGCATACTCGGACTTAAAACCTTCAAGAAAGACTGTTAGAGGGTGCTTTAGCATTTAAGAAAGTGGTGCATTGGTGTTGATGCAAAGAATGAAGTTCATCAGAGCTATCCTGCTCAGCAAACTGGGCCAAGTCATCCTTTGTATGGCAAAGAATCTCAGAATCACAGAACAGTTTGAGTCGGAAGGGACTTTAAACACCATCCAGTTCCACTCCCCTTGCTATCATCAGGGACACCTCCCACCAGCGGAGGCTGCCCAGGGCCCATCCAACCTGGCCTGGACCACCTCCAGGGATGGAGCACCCACAGTTCTGGGCAGCAGTGCCAGGGCCTCACTGCCCTCTGAGTAAAGAATTTCTTCGTAACATCTAACCTAAATCTCCCCTCTTTTAGTTTAAAGCTCTTACTCCTTGTTCTATCTACACTCCCTGATAAAGTATCCCTCCCCAGTCCTCTCGTAGGCCCCTTTTAGGTACTCAAAGGCCACAATGAAGTCCCCCCAGAGCTTTCTCTTCTCCAGGCTGAACAAGCCCAGCTCCCTCAGCCTGTGTCCATAGAAGAGGTGCTCCAGCCCTCTGATATCTTTGTGGCCTCCTCTGGACTCACTCCAAGAACTTTACGTCTTTACTTTACTTTACTTTATGTGGGGCCCTAGAGCTGAGTGCAGCACTGTAAGTTGAGCCTCACAAGAGTGAAGCAGAGGGGAAGAATCACCTCCCTTAACCTGCTGGACACACTTCTTCTGATGCAGCCCAGGATATGCTTGGCCTTTTGGGCTGCAAGCGCAGATTGCCAGCTCATGTTGAGCTATCCATCCACCAGTACCCCAAAAATCCTTTGCCACAGGGCTGCTCTCTATTCACGCATCACCCAACCTGTATTCATGATTGTGATTGCCCTGACTTAAGTGCAGGACATTGCAGTTGGCTTTGTTGGACTTCATAATGTTTACACAGGCCCACCTCTCCAGGCTGTTTAGGTTCCTCTGGATGGCATCTCTTTCCTCCAATTTGCTGTCAACACCACACAGCTTGGTGTCATCTGCAAACTTGCCAATGGCACATTCAGTCCCACAGCCCATGTCACTGACAAAGATGTTAAACAGTACTGATCCCAGTACTGGCCCCTGAGGAACACCACTTAGCACTGGTCTCCACCTGGACATCAAGCCATTGACCATAACTCTGGGTGCAACCAAGCAGCCAAACCCTTATGTGCTGAGGGGACCATCCATTAAATCCACCTCTCCAATTTAGAGACTGGGATGCTGTGTGGGACATCATCAGGTGCTTTGTGTGAGTCCAGGTTTTGTGAATGTTTTTGAAAGCTGAGATAAGGCGAATGACAGAGCTGAAAGATCCATGTAACTTGGAGTGCTGAGTGTCCTAGGAAACGTTCCCAAAGCCCTTGAGACCCATGCCAGGGGCTCTTCTGCTGCTCAGTCTCACTGAAACTCCTACATTTTTGCTGGTTTTATTTTCCTTCCACTCCTTTTCCCATCTCCTCTCCTGCAAGCTGATGGCCAGTTCTGCATGTGGGGAAACCTCCAGTAATTCTTCAGAAGCCAGAAGACTGAATAATGCAAGACTGCAATTGGGCCCTTAGGATTTGGTGATGTATCTGACAGGAACAGAGAGAATTGTTGGTTAGGCCAGTTCTAAAAGAAATGATTTAGCCTGACCAAACACTTGGTAAATTCTTCCCTTCTACTTCCCTTATGAATGCGGTTATTTGTCCCAATAGTTAGATTCACACGTGTCCATGTCCAAATTAATTTTTTTCGCATGATTAATCAGCAGCTGGAAACTGGTGATGTCATGGTCTCTGACACTAGATTGTCATCTACCATTACATTTCTCATGTATTTTTTTAACTAAATAACTGAGGCAGCAATGGCTTTGCTGGCTGATCGTCAGCCCGATTTTCTGCACGGAGGTTTAGCATTCCTTTTCTCTGTTTTCCCATCTTTCCCCAGCTTGCTTGCTCGCTGATGGAAAAAAAATAACTTCCACAACAAGGCTCTGAGCAGCAAATATAGTTGCAGTGTACTGAAGAAAAACATACATCAGGGACCAGGGGATCCTCACAGGCCTGGACAACCAGGAAAAGCAGTGCGAGGGCAACTTCATTGCCCCAAGCTGATCAGACACAGATTTCTGTTTCAGCTGAGAAGTGGATAGAAGGAAGTCAGGTTCCCTCAAATGCAAGCTGCCAATAGGAGCAAGCATAACACTTGCATTTACATGGAAACAAATATGTCTCAGCTTTTAGGCACTTTGGGAAAAGGATGATAGTCTTCGCAGGCAGGGCACAAGACACTTTACCGTTGATTATATTTGCCTGGCAGTTGTTAACAGACAATGTCTCCCAGGTTTACCAGAAATGGGAGTTTGCCTGGAGTCAATATTGCACTTCATTTTCCACAAGAACACTGATTTGTAATTCTCATCTTTTTCTCTGTCAAAACCTTGTCCTGCCATTCTTAATGCTTGAATGATTCTCACTGTTTGTTTTCTTCTTCCCTAATGTTTGGGGTTAGTCAGAGGCATTTCCGGTAAAGTAAGTTGTAGAAGAGTAAGGTGGGGCCTTGTATTCTCTGAAATGTGGGTGGTTTTATTTCTTCTTCTTTTTTGTTTGTTTGTTTCTTTTTGTCAACTCCTATCTCCAACAGAGTGTCTGTTTAGAAAGCCCACATCTGGTCTAACCTCTTCACAATGAAAAATGCTGTCTTTGACAAGGCAGTCTTGATGAGACGGTTTTGAAATTCCTCAGGTGGTTCATTTTCCACCTCAATTTTCAAGCATTTTAGAGTACATAACACTATGAGCATACATGTTGATGAGTTTGCGTTGATTCTTTTCATCGAGACATTAGCTGCATTACAGGTAAACTGAATTAAACAGCCATTACTGCATACAATTTTCCAAATAATTACAGAAGAATGAGATTAGAGTCAAGTACCTTCTGCTAATAGGTTTAAGCATTTGCAATTGTGGAAGCTTTTTCATAAGTAAATGCATAATTATTGCAGCAGTTCCAAGTACCAACAGGATTTGAAAGCCTTTAATTAATTTTAGTTACATTTCAAATAATCATAATTTGTGAATAGTAAACAGGATAAATCCCTGGGAAGATTTCACTAATGTGGATTACATCATACCTGAAATAAGTTCTGGCCTCTCCTCTGGTATTTAGAGTATCTCTGAAAAATCCCCAAGTGGTTAACAATTGCAGCAGGAAACACAAATGATAGCTCACAAATGTGATCTATGTCCAAAGAAAACACCTACTGGTTAGAATGGGCTGTGAACCAGGTCTTACACTGTAAACCTACTCAAGAAATTCAGCTGTCTCTTCATTAGAAGCTGATGAAGAACCCTTTTAGAATTCACTTCAACATTTTTACCAGCACTGTCTCCCAGGAAGTACTTGTTCCATGTTTCCTTCTTAAACTTCTACTATGCAAAAACTGAGAGTGAGGATCTACATACAAGCTTATAAATAACCTACTGAATTCAAATTAATTTCCAATGCATAGATATCTCCTGTACCAGATAGTCCTTTCCCACCAGGGATGCAACTTCCCACCTTTCCAATCACGAAGCATTGGGTTGCAGGCTCCCTGGGCTAGCTTGCTTCCCCATGGCTTTCTATGTCCATGCTGGCAGCCGTCTCTTCTCTCGCTATACTGTGGCCATTTCCCTGCCAAGCTCCAACACATCCTCAGCGCCCTTCTTGCAAGCCCAGGAGCACATCTGCAGGTAATGAGGTAGGACCCCATCATGGGAAAAACTGAAGTAAATGTCTCTACACGCTAGGTACGAAGCTAGTAAAATATAGTAGATCTTGAAATAAACTGAATAATTAGTTTTCCATTTCTCATGTCCTCTTTCTTCAGTTTCACAGTTAGTGGTCCACTCAAGGGTAGGGAGATTGCCTTCAAGGAGAGGAACTGTGTTGTTCTAGCCCACCAAAGACCAAGGATCCAGGCACCTGTGCTTCTTCCCACTTCTTTCCTTCCTTCCTGCCTTCCTCCCTTCCTTCCTCCCTCTCTCTCTCCTTCCCTTTCTGGGATTAGATAGGCAATGCAACAATATAGGTATTTGTTTAGAGCTCCATTTTGTAATATGATCTCTTCAGATTTCATTGTTTTTATCAGGACTTCAGGACTGTAGACATCCAAGAGATTCTTGATTTTGAAGGAGGCAGATTTTAAGGTTTTTTTTGGTTATTCTTTCCTTGCCCTCCTTGTCTGCTGTTCTTTCTTTCCCCTTTTAGTTCTTTCTACGTTGGAGAAGACTGGTCATCCCACTTGGTGTATAGAGTCTGTTTTACAATTTGCTGAAACTGCTGGAGGTTTTGGTGCTCATTGCTGTGAATATCCAAGCAGCTACACTTCATGATTCATTTTTTCTGCTATGAGTCAACTTATGTTTGTTTCAGATTTTGCAAGAAATATTTTACATTAAAAAGCCTTTCGATCCCATAATCTAAAGTTTAAATCAAACTATTTGGCACATGACTTAAAACATTTTATATTTCATATTTTTTTTTTATGATAAAGCAGAGGCCCTTCAAGAAAAGTCCCCAAGAGACTGGTATCATTTGTATCCTTCTTCTACTCTCCCACAGATTTCAGTAGAAGATTATATCCTATTTTTAGGAGTCCATTGGACAGTTCAAAACCAAAACAAAATAACAACCAAAAAGCAAAGAAAAATAAGAGATGCTATGAACTGGCCCCTTTCAGAAATATAGTTTTGCTTGAATCGAAAAACAAACAAAACAACAACAAAACACCTGAAAAAAACTATTTCAGCATATCAGAAACGTATTGCCTTTTAACAAGATCACATTATAAGACAAGACAAATCACTGCGCTAGGTAAGGTTCTTCCTTTTGACTAAATCTGGCTGATGTAGAACAGCCTTGAAAAGATACCTCTGTGAGAGAGGGGAGATGCAGATCAGATTCTCTCAGATGGAGGGTGTATTCAAATCTGGGTTTTACACAGCCTAGATGAGCGCCTGCTTTTGCAAATCATGGCTGCTGCCATCAGCAGTTTTACGTTAGCCTGCTAACCAATTTTTTTCACTCTAAGTAAGGAAAGCTTTCATTTGGGTTTGAATAATGTACGTTCCACAACTCAGAGCAATGTTTTACAGTTTTTCTTGTGAACGCGCACAAAAAAAAACAAGATATCTGTCACAATCAGTTCAAACTGATTTTCAGCCCTATTCTGATTTCTTTGGCTCAGCCACAAAACTGAAAACATATTCAAATGATCTTAGAGGCAGAATTTCCTTGACATAAATAACATGCGCCTTTATAAATAAGCAAGAGTCTCTCTGTCCAAGAGTTTATTCTCTCAGGAGCAACTCAGGTCCCAAAAAGATTCCCATCTCCATGTTGTATGGACAATTAGGAACACTGAGCAGGAACTGGGAAGCCAGCCTGGACAACCAGCATCCTAAATTAGTGACCAAGCCACAAGCTCTTTTTTCCTTGCCGTTCAAATCTCCCACTTCCTTTCTGCAGCAAAACTTTTCCAGCTCTAATGGCTAAAGGCTCTCCTTGGTATCAGAAGAAGCGTTAGCTTCCTTATTCCTTCAGTGTGCACAAAGTAGCTATCCGGAGACCCTCAGACACAGCTCAGTACTGAGATTAGAAACAAGCAGAGGTTCTGTGTTTGGATACAACCTCTACAGTGGGAACAAGTTCTTATTTTCAAGGTCTAAAAAAACTTCTCATCTGCAACCACCTGCCAAAACATCTGCTGCGCCATTGCCTGTTTTAACTACAGATCAGGATCTGCAGGCTAGACTTGCTTCAGCATTCACAAGGAGTCTTTTCTGAATAAGCAGAGTAGGCTTTGAGCTTATGAGAAGTGTCACACTGGCTTTCTGGGACAGAAAATTATTTTAATAGATGAAATGATCTGACTGGCTTCCAAGACCTTCGTGCTGCCTGGAAGAATGAAATGATGAGGTTATGGAACCTTCTGAATGAATGCTGAAATAAACAGGAGTATGAACAGCTCTGCAGAAAGACATGGGAGGCAGATATCTAATTTAGGGAGAAAAGCAGCAGAGGGTGAGAAGTGATCTAAGTGTTGGCATTCCATGCAGTGTAGTGGGCACTGCTTACCTTCATTACAGAGACTTTGCTACCCCCTCCCTGGATATCAAGGCACTCGTCACCCAGGGCAAGTCTCGTTTTTTTACATTATGCAGATGAGAAAACCAAGGTGGAGAGAAGACTAACATTCTTAAAACTGGCCACTGATTTTTGGTGTCTCTGTTTCTGCGTGTGTAAAAGGAACCTGATCAGGACTAAGCCATGACTTTCATGAACAATGTTTTTCATGAAACGTGAAGTATTTTCTGTTCGATGTGTACAAAAAAGAGGCACTAGATGTCTCAAATTCAACATCTGAAATGAGTATATGTAGGAAAAGTTGGTCTCATATATGCCACTTTTGCTCATACAGAAAGTCACTGCCACTACTGTTTCTTTTTCTAAGTTACAGTGAAGGGTGCTCTCTTCTTTATAAATAATGTATTTGATTTTTATGCTATTTATTATAGTTTTTGCATTAAAACTTGAATACAAACTGTAGGTCATCCATGCATAACACGGAGGTATCTGTGGAGTTGCATTTGCTTTTTCCAGATGTTTGTATGAGCATCTGTTTCAATAAGGAAAATGATGAAGCTGTATCTTACTTATAAGTCATGAAGAACTGTATTTTGTTTTGGGTATGGGTACTACAGCTCTTCTGACAGCACTGCACCCACCTGCTGTCTGAGCTTTATGCTGCCTTCTGTGACAGCACAGATGCTAGGACTCCTTAGTGACTACCAGGCAATGTATCCACAGAGCGGTGTTATTCTTTTACTAAAGATTTTGAGCACAGAAAAGCTCCTGAATGAACCAAGCAGAAAGCAAGCAGACTGCCTGCCTGGACTTTCACAGGGCTGCTTTGCAGGATCCGTCAGTGAATTCAGATTGCCTCACTGAGCACAGATCCAAATTCTGATGTTCCCATAGGCTCAATCACAGCATGTTCTCCATCCTGCTATTTTCCCCTTCTCCTTCTATGATGACCACACTGCTGCTATTTGTGCTGTGCAAATACTCAGTTCCTCATATGGATTTAAGAAAAAAATCAATTACACTTTCACAGGTACGAGAGACATTTTGGAGAACCCATAGCTTGCATTCAGATGAATGAATGTGATCTCTGTTTCTTTGCATAGTCCTCTTGCCTGCATTTCCCTGTTGGGTAATGACTTTCTGACAGGCTAATGTTACCTTGACAATGTCAGATCTATACACTATTCTCTTTTACTTCTCTCTCCTTGACCACTTTGTCTCACTGTGCTGTTAAATAGCAGCTGTGCTTAAACCCAGACCTGGCTAAAATGACCTGCAGGCTCTAACAGGGCTTTGGGAGACAAACACAGCCAGGCTCAAATTGATAGAGCTTAAGCACCTGCAGTCAACTCTGGGCTGTCTATGAAAGTTGCAGTATGACTGTTGCATGAAGAATGTTTTTGACCATAGTGCCTGCAACATTTTGCTGCTCTGGAAACACTCGCTACTGGTATATGAAAACAGTTGTGAGATGTACAGTGATATCACTGTGGCAGGATGGGAACACCAAGATGATTTGGTTGAAAAGTGTCAATGAAATGGAAAATGGCAAGCATAATTGTGCCTACAAAAAATTACAGAACTATGACTCATCAGCAAAGTGCAACACCTTGCAGCATTTAAAAATGATTACCTTCTGAAATTCTTTGTTTATCATCTGGGAAGAAAGGAGGGAAGTTACAAAGACAGAATCACAGAATCACGGAATTGTAGGGGTTGGAAGGGACCTCTAGAGATCATCTAGTCCAACTCCCTTGCCAAAGCAGGGTCCCCAGGTTGCACAGGTAGGCGTCCAGGCGGGTCTTGAATATCTCCAGACAAGGAGACTCCACAACCTCTCTGGGCAGCCTGTTCCAGTGCTCCGTCACCTTTACGATGAAGATGTTCCGACGCACATTTGTGTGGAACTTCCTGTGCAACAGTTTGTGGCCGTTTCCCCTCGTCCTATCACTACGTACCACTGAGAAGAGTCCATCCACGTCCCTTTGCCTCGCACACCTTAGATATTTATAGACATGGATCAGATCCTCTCTGAGTCTTCTTTTTTAAGGCTGAACAGATCCAGGCACCTCAGCCTTTCAGTTATATTAGAAAATGAGTGAAACAGGTGACAATAACTCTTAATGCAGAGCATTGAAACAGGATCTGAATCAAAACAAAACTCTAAATTTTAATTCTAGGTTTCTATTTCTCTACTATTATTCAGTCCTCTCAGAGAGCTGTCATTAACTGTTTAAGGTGAGACTTTAAAGAAAACAAATCCTACCTGCAGTTTCTACATTTTTCTTAATAGTTTATGCCATTAAATTTTACTACTCTTAAAAATATTCCTTTCTTTCCATGAGTCTTATAACTGAAGTTTCACAACAGATTTACATTACAGTGACCCATTGTTCTGCTACTGAAATTCAGCAATTTAATTACATCCTGTTATATTTCAAGAACATCATACCTGTCATAATTCTTTAATTTGTTCAATGTATAAATTAAACAGGATATCAAAGCATAGTAGGATATAAATCAAATGAGATAATATATGGAAAGATATAAAAGAGACTGAATTAAGAGTTTGAAAAGGTTTTTACATACCACTTTATTTTTCTTATTTTATTTCCTTTGCCTTCAACTATTTCTGAAACATATTAGGAGTGGTCAAGGTAGAAGAGAAAAAACTAATTTCCTGTTCGTTTCTTAAAAACACTGTAACTGTGAGATCTCCTTTGGCTTAGTAGCTGAGGGTAAAACACATGAGGACCATACATTTTTATGACTCTTCTGTTACATTTTCACTCTTTATTAAAAGATGTAGACATGGACAAAAGCCTGTGACCCATAAATCCAGGCAATGGGCTCTATTTTCAGCAGCAGCAAAGCTTGCCCTCGTTTTCATTTCTGATCTGGTCAGAGTACTATTTATATCATCCACCCTTTTGAGAAGAATTAAGTTAGTAGCAATTCTTCTAGTCTATTTCTCACAAAGTTATTGATAGTAGCAGATTTTGGTGCTCACAGATTTCCAAAAGCAGTGTGTGTAGCAAACAGAACCTTTGTGGGTCTCACAATCAGTATTAACACCTTCACTTACACTTCTGATTGATGGTTCAAAACTTCCTACTATCATGCTGCTTTAACTGACAGCGGTCTTGAACTCCTTAGTCTTCCCTTCTTCTTGACACACTGTAGCTAACCTGAAATGTCTAGTTGTGTCTTGCTAAAATTTTTGAGTTTAAAAAATGACTGAGTATTAGAAGCAGTGGGACAGGGTCTTATCATTAAAAGACTTGCAGAAGTTGTTTATAGGAATATCTGACATTAGATTCTGCTGTCAAAATGACTATTAGATACTCATGTGATCCTTTTGCAATCTCTGTTCACGTTTTAGCATCCCCAATGCTCTTGGACATTCATTTAGTTGCAGAATATCAAACTATTTCATTAAAAATAACACCTTATTAGTAATTGAAAACCTGTGGCTCAATTTGTTTTACATTCAAAGGCAAATGTAGTGTTTCCTTAAACTTTTGAACTTCTTGTTTTTCCTCCCACCAGCAAATTTTACTGCTTTTTTTCTGAACAAAATAATGGAATATTTTTTTAACTTTACTCACCAGAAGTAGCTTCTTGATTGAATGTTAGGAAGTTAGTTGAGCTTTCAGAAAGGGAAAAAAAAAATCTAGGCTCCCAGCATTGTGCTTTCACACAAGTGGTCTGTTTTAAATCACCTCACACTTTCAATTGTTTCATTTGCAGGTAATAAAACCATTCAATAGCAAAGAGAGATTTCAGGCAAAAAATCTATAGATGCTTCAAATAAGAGATTGATTGGACAAGATATTTCCCAAGAATAAATCTTCTAATAGCTGGATTATTTCAAATTTCATCTGCAGAGATTGCAGGATTCTATTTCAGTTGGAGAAAAAATAGTATTTCCTACCTGCTCTGCCTGCATCTGTAGTCATACAGCTATTTTCTTTTGTTTATTCTTGACTTTTTTGGGAGGAAGGAAAGGGAGAAGTATTATGTTCTGCAAAAACCATGTTCCACAAAACTCATTTTGCAGAAATACAGCTGGAAAAGAGGCCTTGTAGTATAGGAGTCATAGACTGTACAAGCTGAAATCTGTTATCTTAAAAGGCAAACATTTTTCCAGGTCAAAACACAACAGAGAAGAATAGTCTGAAGGCCATTTTTCCAGGGTGGAGAGACAAGGTTTAAAGTAAGTTTATTGCAGTTCTGGGAAGGAGAGGTTAATAGAATGAATGCTTACAAGACTGGAAGAGCAAACAGCTCTTAGCTAGATTTTAGATATATATATATATATATTTTTTACCTGTAACTGCCAAGTGAATGAATAACTAAGACCAAAACATGAGATTCTCTCAGGATTATCATAAACAAGTTATTTATCTGCAAATCTCATTTTCACGAAAAGATCATAAAAGATTCTCATACACTTTTGGGAGAGGATGTTGTGATAGGTAGGAAGTTGAAGATTTAACTTCAGCCCTAAATTACAAGCTCTCTGTTTTAAGCCTGTATTTAAGCAATACAGATGTGATCATGAATAAATTAATAGGAATGTGTTTGTGTTGCTTCTAGTAGTAAAACTGACAAGTTTGTTAGTGGGAAGTTACTGAAATTGAACAAACCCACACTTCTCCGTTCACAGCAGTGAATACAGTGAACGCATTCCTCTCTGCTTTTGTATTGATTACGTCCAGAAGTGCAGACAGTGGCACTGTTTTCCTGAGAACAGACATCACACAGAAGTCAAGCTAATCAAAATTATAAAGAGTTAAAAGTTTAGCCCAGTATAGCTACTCTTCTACTCAAAGCAATACAAAGAGACCTGAGACAACTGAACACTTTAAAATGGTAGGATTTAAAAAGAATGCATAAATAAATAGATATCCCCCGTAGTCTTCTTTTGTTAATCATGTATTCATAAATATCAAAAACATATTTAATTAGTGCCACCTACACAGAATGAACCTTATTCTCATTTTATCTACTGCTTTCTTATTTCCCATCCAATGAAAAGGAGTATATTTTAAGAAAAAGTAGATTACACAGAATTTTCCCTAAGAATTCATGGAGTAGGCTTGAGTGCAGTCTGGTAAGAATCTTACATACTTACTAATAGTAATGTGGAGTGAGAATCAAGTAAATTTGCCTCAATCACCACTATCTACTCACAACAGAGTAAGAGGGCTTTTAATCTTAATATAAAAAGAGGTGGTAAAATTTAACAAATATTATCTTTACCTAGCAATGATTAGAAATTGAACTGAAGTATGAGCTGACAATAGAAGGACCTTAAATGAATACAGAAAAATGGTATCACTAACAAGTTATGAACACTTGAAGATGAGGTAATAAATCTTGGCATAATCTTAAATATTGATTATTGTTAGAAACGCACAATGACTTATAATTAGTTTTCTATGTATTTCAGACTCAATCATTGTCAGTTTTTAGGTACTGCTCCCTAACAAACTTGACAATCATTCACCAGCTCTGAAGACTCAGTGGGAGAGGTTTCCAAGTTTTTTGTAATTATTCCCCATGGTTATTAGTTCTCTCTCTCTGGTTTGTAAACAGTGCTTTTTGAGGGAAATACTTATGAAAGAGACAAAATCTAGACTCCTGAAGAAATAATTGTTCTCCTGTAATCCATTGTAAACTGCTTTATTAAATTGTTTTTGTTGTTTGTTTTTGAAACAGCACAATGAAGAGAATAGAAGGGATATTATATGATATAATTAATGTGTTACGTGTATGGTTTTTGTTTTTGTTTTCACATTTTCAGCTTTTTTGGCACAGTGTCTTTCCTGTCCTTATAGCAGACTCCCAGAGTAGCACGTAAATTAACAAGTCAAAGATAAAGTTTAAGATGCATATTGTCCAGTGTTACAAGTTTCATATTTTTGGCTCAGTGTTTGGAAATCCATTGTTCACTTTGTTCTTTGAAAACCAGGGGCTGTCTATGGCCAACATGGAGCTTTCTGAAATAAGGGGGGTGTAACAAGACTGCTAAGGAAATTACATTATCCAATGTAATTTATACAATCTCTTAAATATATTAAATTTTAATAGTTAACATGTAGTTATTATAGAAGAATTCTTCCCCCCCACACACATTCCCCCCTTCCCATTTAAATTGTCTTCAGATCAATGTGCCTCTTTGAAGTCAGTTTGCTTGTGGGCACTATTCATTTGGGGGTGGGAAGGAGGTGGATCAATAGAGCTCTCTCATCAGTCTCCATCTTTCTCTGAAAAGCGCACTGGATTGCTATTTGAAAATGAGAAAAAAAGAATAAATGCATTATTCCTTTAGAACTTTGCTTTCTTGTTGTTTTCCTCAGTGTAACAGTAAAAGATTGTAGCACATCGTGCAGAGGAAATTTTCAGTTTTAAACTTCACAAGGCATTTAGCTGTGTAAAATGCCAGAAAAAAAAAAAACAAAAAACCTCTCCTTTGTTATCTTTATTCTTAACACAGATAAGAAAACTAGTAATTACATTATTTTGTTGGAAATTCTAGAGACGTCATTGGGATATAAATACAGAAATACCAAATGAAGAATGTTTTTATTTTTACTCCTTAAACAAACAAACAAACAAAAAAAAGAACTAAAGCACATGCCTAAAGTTTTAGGACTACTTCCTGATTTCAATGTCATTGAACTATAGTATTCATGGAAAAACAATTATGTAGGTTGCTTTGAAAGTAATGCCTTTTGTGGAAAGTAATTTCCATGGAAGCAACAACAGATACAAAGAGTGCAATAACACTACTTCTTAGAGCAAATTCTCAGCTACAAAATACTGATTTTCAACAGTCACCACCATTAGCTATGCATTTTTGTTAGTGATGGACAAGTGTCTGAGCACTGCACTTGTAAAAATCTGCACCAGTGGAGGTGATGCAGCGTTTCAAAGTTGCTGTGACTGTGTTGTTGCTAGGAAAATGTTTTCCATGCAACATTTTGTTATCTCAAATACACGTAAGTCAGAAGGTGCCAAATCTGCACTGTAAAGTGAATGTGGTAGGATGATCCAGCCAAGACTTGCAATGTGCTCCATGGTCTTCAAACCAGTATGGGGCCTGGAATTATTGTATTGCAAGAAAAAAGTGGTCTTGTCTGGCCTTCAGAGAAGTTCCAGCCATCAGCTTGAACCTCCAGCTTAGTCAGTGCCACAATGTAGTGATCAGAGTTGATGGATTGTCTGTGTTCCAGGAAATCCAGGAGGATCACTCCTTTCCTACCCCAAAAGACAGTGAACAACACTTTACTCCTTGAGGGCTCTGTCTTGAATTTTTTCATCTATGGGAAATTCACACGTCACCATTCTGCGGACTGTTCTTTTGACTCTGTCTCATAGTGGTGACAGCATGTCTTGTTACTGGTAATGATGAGATCCAGGAAACTGTCACCTTCAGCCTCTGGTTGGTTCAGTAGGTCCTGACAAAATTGCATATGGTGTTCTTTCTCTTCCTGTGTGAGCATTCATGGGACCCACCTGGCCTAAACTTTATGATAGAATGATATACTGTCATTGCCACCATTATTTCCTACATGTTTAAGCTAATATTCAGTTCCATACACAGTTTCCTGGTCATAATCTGCCAATTTATATGGATGAGCTCATCAAGATGCTCTTCATTTTACTATGTGACAGCTGTTCGTGTCCATGGAACATGGCTTGCTTGTGTTTCATGTCACTGTTGCCACTGCTGAAATGCACTCCAGTCACCTCACTGCTTTCACATCCACTGTTTGGCCTCCACAAACATTCAACAAGCATTGATGAATGTCAATGTGTGTAACTCTTCCTGCATGGTGGAATTCATCTACACGCCTTTGTCTCATAAGCAGCACTTCTATGTCAGATTGCCCCTCAGCTGTCGTCTTTTGCAACACAACAATATGTAACGGAATGTTGGCAGGAAGGTTTAACTTCTACCACCACACCACCAGCATCCGCCTCTGATGTCAGGGACCAGTGTAATAAAATAGGAGGTATTACTTTCAGAGCAGATCTTGTATTTATTATTTATCAGAAGTATTATAACATAGAATTGGCACTGTACATATGTCCCTCTTGGGAATGACTTAAGAATTAGAGATGTCATTAAAAATTTTACTTCTGTGATGTAAACACTGAAAAAAACACTGACTAAGTGGTTGTCAAGCTTTGTCAATTTATTTTTGTATTGGATAAACCTTAAAGAAAGCTATTTTTCTTTACAAAACAGGAGTGCTCTGAATGTTTTAGAGGATCTGTATCTTCTGTGTAGTTTATATTTATTCTTGTGACAGTACAAACAGTAATTTATTACAAAGGATTATATGTTGTTACAACTGAATATATGTACATACATTTCAGTTAGGGGATTAGAGATTGCTGTGACTGGAATGTTTAGAAGACTGATAAATCAGACCAGCTTCAAACTTCAAGAAAAAAACTTTAGCAGATTCATGCATTCATTAGCAACCCACTGCAAGCTAATGGTTTGCTCCTACACATCAATAATCATTACCACTATATACTTACTATTCACGCACAACTGTTAGTCCTCAACAGTTATGTCTGAAGTTAACAGTGAGTTCACAGTGTCTTGGAGCTGATACCACACAGGTCATGGTCATGGTCCTTGGTGGTCCTGAGGTGCCAAGGTAAGGGTGACTTGACTGGAGAACTCTTAGACAAAGTAAGTCAGAAAGGAATGTCCTGTCTTCTCCATCCTTCCTCAGTCACTCTTGGTGTTTTAACTTTCTTATTCCTCCTTTCCCCATGAAACACTGCCTTTGATTTTGCCATTCATCCTTCTTAGATATTTGGTAGAATGTCCTGCTGATTGGTTGTTCTTCTTGCATTCTCTTGGATGCATCTTCCTTTAGCCACACATATCTTTCTTATCCCATTTTTGGTCACAATGCTCTCACATTTATATAAAATGCTTATACATTTCCTCTGAATATGCCATCACGGTGTTGCAAAGTACTTATGAGCTGATGTTGGTGACATCATTTTAGTATGCTATGTCAAGCTAGTTTGATTGTACTCTGGGTAACACAGTTTCAAGTGAGGCAGACAGGGCTTTGTGTGCAATGTGAAAGAACTTAGCTGGGTCTAGTGGTGGAGTATAAGCTGCTGTGTCCTTGAAGCACATTTAAATGTTGTTGTGCCTTGAGATTCCATTACCTAGGAAATAACTAAGTTTTAGTGAAACATTTGTCACTATTTGAAATTCTGCAGCTCTGTTTTTAAAAGTTTGCCTCACCAGTAATTTCTAATTATAGAATACAGTGGAAATCAGAGTTAGTTTATGACCCCAGGACTTCCTAGAAAGATACTGTGATATATCAGACTATCCAAACAGCCCAGACACTTGTTTTTAAAGGAAATTGCACAGTGATTAGTTTACAAGTGCAGAAAGAAAAGCGAATTTCAAACAAAATCTTGAATAATTAATATCATGATTAAAAAATGGCTTACAGTTTTAAAAAAGAAAAAAGGTATATTAGCATCTCCTTTTATGTGTCATTTGTCACCTGTAGACATATATTATTATTTAGACTTCATCTTATGCTTTGATTCTCAGGAGTATAATCTCTGCAGTGACAAATCTTTAAACAGAGGATGTTATTTAATTAAAACGTATAACCCCAGTGAAAAGTAGATGAAAATTATTCATATAATACAGGAAATAAACTGATGCTGATTGCAGTTGCAGGGTTTTTTTTTGTTGTTAGATTTTTTGGTTGTTTTTGTTCTGTTTTGTTTTGTTATTCCCCTGGGAGAGAGTCTGTATAAAGTTATGGAAAATACAATTGTATTGCCTGTCTGCAACATTCTGCACTAGAACACTTCTTCATACTTCACTAGTCCTTTTCATTTTAATTATTTGCAATTAAATGCAGTTCCTTGTTCATTTTTGATGTTTATTTATTTAACTTTTATATTTCCTAAAAAAAAGTAAAAACCCCCACACTGCTAAAGAAAATGTTTTTTTTTTTTACATTTTTTTGAACAGCAGATAGAGAAAACTGCCAATTACATGGCAAAGTATGTCCCAAAAGAATCAACAGAAAGTTTTCAAGAGTTTAGAAACTCTGTTCAGATAAAATATGCATATGCATAGTGTTTAATGTAGCCAGGAGAAATGATGATAGGAATGAAATAAAAGAGAAATGTGATTTTGTCTACTTTCTTAGTTAATTTACTTATTTCGCAGCAGCTAAGTAAAAAATAAAAGCATATGATTTTGATGTATTATTATTAATTTTTTTTTGGAGAAGCTCTAGAGAGGCTTTATTACTTAAGTAAGGTTTAGTATAACTAAATAAGTCTATTTTTAAAAACTGAATTTTAAAAAATGAATCGTATTTCTTTAAATGGCATGCAGTTTAGACTAACAGTTAATTGTTCATGAAAAATGTGAACCTGTTTCTGAGGTACGGAGTATGATATGAAATCAACATATTTTCTGTTTATCTTCATTTGAATCCCTTAATTTAAAGATACAGAAAACAAGGGAATTGAAAGTCTTTCCCTCACTGTACAGTGGAGGATTCATTCTGTAGGAAAGGAAAAGCTTCTAGTTCAAACATTTTCATATCAGCAACAGTTATGAAACAGTAACTTCAGTTCAAGTATACATTTCTAAGAAGAAGAAGCAATAGATTCATAGAGTCATCTGGGATCAAATTTTACATGATTGAGTAGAACCTGGTTTTGCATAAGACTACAAAAGAGAGGCTACTTGGGTGCAAATGCTGCTAGAATTTGGATTTAGTGGATACTTCTAACTGCATCGTTTATCAGATGCTGAAAGCAAATCAGGAAAACTATCTGTACATTCAACTTTCAATTTATTGTAGGCACCTTGGATATTATTCCACTTCTTAGTAAGGAGCACTAAAACATACAAATTACCACCTGCTGTACAGCAAGTGGTGGTATACTTATATTACAGCAAGTACAGAAGTGGTAATTACTGAAATTATAGAAAATAAATATGGAAGTCCTGCTGCTTCCAAATGCCTGCTGACAGGCATAATTCCTGCTGATATTTTCCTTTTAACATCACTTTTTTTTTTCTCTTTTCTTTCCTTCTTTAGAAGTAAGCAAACAGTGATGAGTGTAGCTGAAGAAGTCCCTGTGAAGTGGTGGACCATATAAGGAAGCATATTGCAGCATGTGCTTAGATCTTTACCACTTAAGTTTAACTTAAACACAGCTTTCAAGATATTCAAGTAATGAAGTGTTGTCCAAACAGGAAACAGGCTCAGAGAAAATGAATGCTGGTGAAACTTTCCACATTGGAAATTAATGCAATTCTATATAGATAGTGAAATTCAAGCTGATAGAGTGAGACTTCTAGTTTGTAATGTAAATTGGAGTTACACCTGTGGTAATCTTTTTTCAGAAGTTCAGAATAGTTGGAAAGTAGCAGCGTTCACTGCATGGGCATAATGTCAATCTACTTATTACATCAACTACACTTCTTAGATTTTGCTGGTCTTAATGATGTGATTTATGTTTTTTTTTTCCATGCACTCTTCAAGATGGGAAATAAATCTGAGGGTGCATTCCTAACTGTGAATTGTAGTCTTACACAAACCATCTCTGCTTTTTCATGCACATATTTTCCGTAAGAACTTATAATTATTGGTAAGAAATAACAGTGTTCAAGGTGAGGCACAAAACGGGAAGATGTAATTTCAAGAAACTTAATCATTAGTGTGTGCATTTGTTTAGAGTTCTTTGATTAGGAAAAGAGAAAAAATAAAATGTAGGTCCATTCAACATTTTCTTAAAATGATCTAAACCTTTTTTCCTTTCAATTCAACTGAATACAATATGGAACTCTCTTACAGAAGATACTATTTCTAACAATGGGTCTGTCTCCTATGATGATAATGGTTCATGAATTCACACATATCTCTGATGTTGCAAAGTTTCTTGTTTATTACTTAAATCCTGTCTATTGTTGAAAATAGTTTTACAATTTCCAGGAAACAAAGTGCCACAACAAGAATATTCAGCTGAAATTGCATTGATACAATGTCTGAGCTGCTGATTACTTTAGAAATGATGGAATAGACTGTCTTGTTAACATAATATCTCTTCTCTGTATCTATGTGTATATTGGATTAAGAAATGCTAAAATAAATAGAAATAAAGCCTTACTAAGACTGTGCTTAATAGTAAAAATAAAGTAGACAAAAGCAATCAAATAACAGAAGGCCATTCAAGTACCTTACATTCAATATCTTTAAAAAGTTTTGGCTTTAATGATAGGCTTGATGCTTTATGTTGCTTTTTTTTTTTTTTTTCCCTACTTATTTGGCAGGTCTCCAATTGGCCAATATCCCCTTTTAGAAATAAACTTTCTACTTCCCATAGGCTATTAAATCTCAGATCTGTCTCTGTTAGCATGTCCTTATTCATCCTCTACCCAGCATTTTCTGCAGTGTCTCAAGTCTCCTGTAATGTGTATGGCAGTACCAACTCATTATCAACTTGTTTTGCCCATTCTTTCCTCATTATATTGTTACTGTTTTTTTCATAAATGTCCTTGGAATATTAGTTCTCTCTTTTCCCAGCAGAACACTTTTATGTGTGCAGCTGGTGATCTTCCTTCAGAAAACCTCAAGCTTCCTCTCTGTTGCTGCACTACACCAACAGTTTATTCCCTATTTTGACATGAAACAAGTACACACATAAAGGTACTCTGCTGAGGCTGCCTGCTGCCTCTCAACTGGAGATGTAAAAGCTCAGCAGGGAAGGAACACCAGCTTCAAATTTCTTTTTGTTGCCCCCAACTGTTCAGGATCTTGCCATGCTGTTAAATCCAGCTGACTTTCTGGAAGATGTAAATTTGCCAGGATCTGAAGGGACTATGATCATCCAAGTTCCTGATGACATGTTCCACTGGCAGTCATTCCCGTTCTCACCACTTGCCAGTCATCAGTCTCCTCTGGCACTTTTCCAGCCCTTCTCATTTATTCTTACTGTGATCGACAGTAGATACATTTCCTTTCTTTCCCTTTAAAAAACAAAAACAAAAACAAAAGCAAGAAGAAAAACAGTATGATTCCAATTTGTTCATGTATCTGCCAAAAGGTGTTGTATAAGCTGCAGAAACATTTCTTTTTACCTGACTGTTTTTTTTTTTTTTTTTTTTTTTTGTTGTTAAATTTTCTTTTCATGTAAAATTTCTCCCTAGATCTAGTGTTACTTATATTAAGTAACATATTAAGCATTTATGCTTAACATATGATATCATATGTTTCTGCTTACATTAATAATATACACTTTCCCCTGGACATATTTGTAGGTTAAAAGTTTTCCCTTTCTTTTCAAGTGGACATGCTACTTTCAGCTAATGAAAGACATATCTCTATATCTCCTTTAGTTCTTTCTATTTCTGACAACTCATTCCCAAAAGAACATCTTGATGCAGCTTTGCACAACATTTCATGCTATCCCATTTATAAGTTTATTGCTGCTTATTAATTTGAAACCTGATTGTGTGATGGTCCTAATTATTTTGGGAGACAAAACACATTTGTACATTGGCCCTACCTCAGTAGAGCAGGCAGTATACAGAGATAACAGAAACAATGAGACTTACTGAATATGGTCCAGTACCAGATAGATTTGATAAAAACTTTAATAACCTTTTCACAAAGAGAAAGAAGGAGTAAATATTCACTAAATCATTTATGTGTTCAACACTAATTGTTATTATTTTTTTAAACTGTGTAAGTATGTACCAAATGATCTTATTTTGATCTAATTTTTTCCTTCCATCCTTGAGAAGGTCAGACTTTCTCTCATTAATGATGTATTTTTTTAAAAAAAAGATTGTACTTTATTTAATATGACTGAACTGAAAATGTTTGTGACAAACATAGCACAGTCATCTGTAGGATAGATGTTATAAGGTTAAGAGTGGGAACTATGGACAGTTTCCTCCTTGCAATGGGGTATTTTTATTCTGTGGCCCTAAATTAAGTAAAGATAATGCTAAAGATAATGTAAAGATAATAATGGAAAGTGATAAATGGTAATAATAAAGTGATAAATGATAATAATGTAAAGTAAAGATAATGTATTCATGTAACTGTCGTACCTGTTTTTGAACTGGAAAAAAAAAAATGAAACAAAAAAATCTTAATTAAAAACCCATTTTTATCTCTGAGATTAAGAGAAAAAGCTGTAAGCAGTGAGATTTTGTTTATTGGTTTAATTATGAAAATAATGTAATTTATAATTGCATTTAGACTATATTATAGATTTGTGTTTTCAACAAAATATCTGCTGATGTCATATCACTGAATCAAACAGGCAGTTAAGGAAGTTTGGCTCCAGGTCTGTCCATAGTAGCAATGCAGACCTAGTAGACAGCCAAGAGGGGGATTTGTAGAAGATGGCAGGTGGTGCTGGGGACCTGGCAGCTGCCCTGGGCATATTTCTGTGCTCCTCCCTGGAACCAGCCTTGTCTTGTTTCCATGGGGGCATGGAATACTCCAGGGGTGCTTTGGAAATTTATTGTCTTGCTTAATTTCATCCAGAAGGTATCCATACTGTGTGCTCTGAGACTGCCCTACACTGAGAGTGAAAACAGAGAAAGTAGGGATAATTAAGAAATTTGTTTCAGAAGAACATCAATGGGTTATCTTGAATGATTTCCATGATACCCACTTGGAAACCTCAATTTGAGTAAACTCCGTTTGAAAAATGCCCTAATAATCACTGGTATCTTACAAACTGATCATTAGTGAGACTCTTCCATCTTCACATTCAGGTTGTACTCTGAGTGATGACTTTGCCCTTTTGATGAGGAAACATGACAGCTGAATGCCTGCTCATAGTGTGCTGTTACTAGGAGCTTTTCAGCAAAGTCAGACACACCATAACTCTCAGTTCACCATAAACTTGCCACAAAGTATTTAATTTATATTTTTCAGATTTGAATAAGTAATTTGTATCACATTTATTATGCTATATATGCTCTAAAGCTATTAATAAACACAACAAAGAAAATGGCATTTTCCTTATCTGCAGAATCTCTACTTTCAGAGATGACAGCACATTACTTTTTGTGTACTCTACATTCATGTCCTGAGTATGTAGTATCTACAGCCTTTATAAATTTCAGAACTAACAACAAAATTGTGTCACTTTACTCTTCTTAATAAAGATATGAGATTTGGTATGGGCTCCAGAGGAGAGGAGAGGAGAGGAGAGGAGAGGAGAGGAGAGGAGAGGAGAGTAGAG
>JANHGO010002405.1:0-30169 GCA_024606505.1 Aquila spilogaster
CTGATCTAGTTCTCCCTGCAAACACAAACTTCACAATAGAGACTGATCAGCAGCAAAAAAGTATTTCAAACCTTAAATTTTTATATTTCTAACACAGACTTCAGATACAATTGGCTTACAAACCTTGGACTATTTTTCAGTAAGTAGCTTCTGATTAATGCCTATACTCCCATTGCATACTTTTGGAATGAATTTCCTCTAAAAAGGTATAAAAAGGAATTTCCTAATAAGTAATTTCTGAGGTAATATTTTCCAGTACAGCTATAATGAATCACAGAACAGTTTGTTAGAAAGAATCTCAAGAGATCTTCCAGTTCTAATCAGTGCAAGACCAACATCAAAATTAGAGCAGGTCAATCAGGTTTCTTGTCAGTTTTTTTGATTGTTTTGTTGTGGTTTTTTTTTTTTTTTTTAATCAGCAATTAGTACCTAAATTACAAATTTTGAATAATCTGGACTAGATATACAGTTTACATGTCTTTTTATTTCTTGACTAGCAGAAAGAGTCTGAATACAGCAAAAAAAAAACTCTTCAAAATTTATATCAATTTCTGTTCAAATTTTACCATTTTAAATAGTATTACGTACTACCGAGATTCATACTTACAAGAATATCTCTCAGCAATGCTTGCTTCATTCATGAGAAGCAAACATGGCCATCTACATTTTAATAATTTACCCAACAGAATAATATCCTGCTTCAAGCTCTTTCTTTGAAGATAACACCAGTTACGAAATCAGATTCAGGGATTTTTTTCTTAAATATTTGTTGCTCTACTTCAAATACTTGCTGTGATCTTGTAAATGTTCTTTGCTTATTGAGAAAAAAAATCATACCTAGTGTTAAAGTGATGAGTTACTGACAGATTAACATAGTTTCAGAACTTTACATTCGTATCACAGATTTTCCTCCTTAGAATGTAATAATAATAATCCTCACAGTGTAATCTTACATCTCATTTTATTGTGATTTTAATGAGGAATAGTGTAGGTAAAGGTAGCCAAACCACCTGGAGTTCAATTCTTTAGAGTCTCATGCATTTTAAAAAATTTGTTCAAGCGTGCTAAGTCATTTTTGTTTTTACTGTTTTCTGAGATTGTCTTGTACATGTAGAAACTCTATACCTTATTTAGATAGGGCCTAAGGCATGGAAAAATACATATGCAGTTTAAATTCTGCTAAAAAAACAATAATACGTCCTCCTCTCTCCCCATTTTCTCACTGGAAATAGAAGGGGAACTAATTTCTAATTATTACACAGCAGAAGAAATATTGATAAAGATTTAAATGTCACGGGTGTATAAGATACTACACTGAGCTGACAAACAGTAGGACTAGTACAACCTTTTCATCTCTGGAACAAAGGTCAGAGGCCAGACAAACTACAAAGTCAACAAAATCAACAATATATTTATGCTCAGACAAATGAGTTGCTTTAATTGCGTAAAGAAGTCACATTTTCTGGATGTCAGTTAGCCATCTTCTGAAGTATCATAGCGTATATCTTTAAACTATTCTTAAGGATCTTCTGAAATCTAAGTCCAAAATAAAGACTGATCACTATTTGGGGTAAACATGGTGTGATGCAAGACCTCTAGGGAAAGACAAAACCAACAAACCAACCAAAGAAAAAACAACAAAAAACTTCTCAGTGAATTCTATAACTGAAGTCTTGTTCTGAGTCTTGTTTAGCATAAACTGTCTGAAATAGCAGTGGTTTAACACATAATCCTTTTTACATTCTCACGAAATTCTTATGTTCACTTAAACCTCTGAAAAATTCAACTCTGGATATATTTTTTTACAGGCATACTTTGGCAGCTAGAGTTTATATTAACCTAAAAAAAAGTGCTACAGTTATATTAACTATCAAAAAATGCTTTTGCAGTAATACACATCAAACATTAGAACTATTCTTTTGAAAGAAAAAAAAAAAGATTTTCAGATTTTTCATCTCAGCTTGGAATTAAAAGAGAAAATTGTCTTTTAATGAAACCATATAAATCTCCTTCAATAACGTATACATTATAATATGTCTCGCCATTTTAATAAAAGGCTGAAATCACTGTGATGGTATTTTGCACAATTTATTCTCCAGCATTATGGTTACCTCAACATTATACAATGAATCTGTGGTCTCTCGCAGTCTTGCTCTTGTTAACTCTAATTCTTTCTGGAGTATTTCCTGAGCTTCTTGAAGACTGGAGATATGTCCTTCCGCAGTACCAAGGCCTTGTTCACTTTTTCGTACAAGATCTTGCAGACGACACACCTACAAAATATAATTTTTTTAGAAGAGCTAATTACATAATTATTATTAATAGCAGTCAAATCAACTTGGTTTCATTTTCTTCTATCCATTTCTAATTCAAATTATTTTTTTCTTTGCACAGCCTGTTCTCCTTTAATACCACTTAATCTTTGTGTATTAAAAACTAAATTACTGTAATATTGTAAAGTTAAACAAATTAAACAAGGATAAAAGGATTTGAAACATTTTACAAGGAACAAGGTAACATAAAAGTTCTGAAACTACCAGTGGTTTTACTGTGAAAAAGCACATTTTATGCAAATTAAAATCACAAGAAACACTATTTCGAAATATATAAACTTTAACAGATAAATTGGGCCGGGATTTACGTTCTTCTGTCTTCAGATTGTCAATAAGTTAGCCCACTTAAAGCTCAACCTAATATCTGTAATGTGATCATATCACAGAGACACAGAATCAAGTTGGAAGGGATCCACAAGGATCACTGAGCTCAACTCCTGACTCCACACAGGACCACCCAAAATATATATATAGTATATATAGTATATATATACTATATATATACACTATAGTATTTAGTATATACTATATTCTTATGCTAGCATAAGAATACATATGCTCAACTATTAAATAGCAGCTGGCACTGATTTGCCATTTTGGTTTATGTCAGAATTGCCTATTCCTTAGCTATGCTTCTGTTTGTGGTTTTTTGTTTTTTGTTTTTTTTTTTTTTTAACTCAGTGTGCTGACAAATTTTCCAAGACAAAACTTTTGAAATGAATGTATGACTGTTTAGAACACATATAACAAATGCATCATATTTTCATCAATTAAAATGTAGGCAAGCATACTGTTAAAGAGAGCCAGTGCAGTTTCAGCTTCAATTAGCACATTTTCCAACATCTGAAATACTGGCAAAGGGAATCGTAGCTACCAGGGGAAGTAGAGTCCACTGTTTAACAAGGTCTCGCAACTGACTTATCACTACTGCTAAATTCTAAAGATAATGACTTCAAAAATATATTATACATACACTTTCAAAAGTTTTCTTCTAAAGAGAGTTTAATGTTTGTACAAGTTACAAGCCAGAAGAATCAGAAAAACACCTCCTACATCCATAACTAGTATGGTACAGAAAATGCACTACTGCAAAATGTACTTAAATTCATGCTTAAATTCAAGTCTGTTTTAAAGCACACATGAAAATCATGTATAGTCTATTGAACAATGAAGTGAAAACAAGGCAGAAGTTCCAAAGAACAGACTGATCAAATATATCTGATTGATATCAAAACAAGGGTATTCACCCATTAATCATTTTTTTAAAAAAACAATTACATAAGAGCTTAAAGAAAGATTGAAAATAGCAGGTTTTAATGTATTTTAAACTCAAAACTAAAAGTGGTTTGAGAGTATGTTTAACCTAGATTGCATGTCCCAGTATATCAGTACACTGTAAATAATTTGTCTCCTTATAAGCAAGAGCTGCATATAATCTTTTGTTGTGAATATAGGAGAGATTGCTCTGAAAGTAACTTGCATAGCTATTGGTGGTGACTATGTTGAAAAATAGAATGCTGTAGCTGAGTATTTGCTCTACCAAACAGTGTTGTTGTGCTCTTTGCAGTTGTTGTAGTTTCCACAGGAATAAATAGGAGGCAGTACTTTTGGAGAAACCTACATATGAAGTTAGGGAGTTGACTAAAATTTACTGTGTGCTAATTATGAACCAATATGGCTTTAAACAAAAGATATTTTCCCCCCTCTTTCCCTTGACATGTTTTGTGTAGAGATCTAAATATCTAACGAGAAGATAAGCAGAGCTAAGACAAGCAAGGCTGTTCTTGTCAATTTTTTTGTACTTTTTTTGCTTTGATGTTTTTGGAGAAGACAATTAATTCATTGCTCAGAAGCAGACAAGTAACGCATCATGCTTGAAGAATATTCTACTTTTAATAAAACTAACGTGCTACACTGAACAGCGTAGTCCTGGCTTTGTACTGGGCTCTAAGCACAAATTGAGTACAAGATCATTATTGATTAAATGCAATCTCATGCACAGAAACATTAGCTGATACAATTAAGTTGACTCTTGCCTCCTGATTGGCAGAAGTCAGTTTCGTTGTCAGTTCTTCCCTCAGGTTTTCCAGCTGCTGTCGAAGTTGATTCTTATCATCCTCCAAATGCAGTTTCTCCTTCTCAAACTGCTGCTCTAACTCCTTCAGAAATAAGGGAGAAAGAAATATTAAACACACCTGCAGTAAGGTTATCAAAAAGTACAAGTATACCACATGACAATTCTTCCTGGAATAAACAATATTCCTTATCTCGAGCAGGAATTGTCATTTCCTTCAAGTGTGAAAACATGAACATTTATGTCCAATTAAAATGGAGGTATTAATTTTTCAGTTTGTCATCTAACATCCCTGATTAATCACAAAAAAAAGTTACACACGACTTCCTTCTCAAGTACTAGTTTCACTTTGCATTTAATTAGAAAAATCATTAAAACTATAGCTACTTACTTTCACAGTTCTGCCTTCTGTCAACTCTGCAATTTAAATAAACTTCATATAGAATCAAAAGAAATCAACAATCTTGTTTTCAATTTCAGGTATATGCAAATAATCAGATAGCTCTACAAAAATTGAATGAAAGAAGTGTTAACAGCAGAGTTCTGAAAACAACTCTGTTGGAGAAGTTATTTTTCTCTTATCTGAGCTTACATTGTCCATGTCTTTGCTTTGTTCAGCTTTTTTGCTGAAGGAAAAATATGTTTATTCTTCAGATTTACCTTATTAATATTCAGAATGGTTTTTCAGTCATGAGACATTTAGACTGAAGCATGTTAAAATTAAGAGCTTTATTATATATTTCAATTGAATATAGTACATAACTCATTACACCACCAGGTCATCCTGTAGAAGATTAAGGTTGCCAAGTAAGGTGCTCTAGAGCCAGATAATGCAAGACTCTGAGGTAAGAATCTATGTCACTACTGGCTCCCTTATTAACTTCCCATCAGGAATTCAGCTGTAATGCAAGGCTTAGCATCAGTTCACAGCATCTGTGAATATCTTGGCTCAGACTTCTAGGAAATCAGTAATATCTCAGAAGCAGTAACAAGAAAATACATAGATCAGAGCCAACCATGACACAAAAAGTACAACTTAAGCATCAGTAACATTCTGGAGAAAGGGAGATTTATATCTCAAAAATTCAAGAGAAAAAAGATTGTCATGAGAAGGTATAAAACTCTAAGGAAAAACAGAGAGCTGGAAGACAGTAATGTATTGCCATCCAGTTCACTCCAATAAGAAATGGAGGCTGACCCTTCCTTATCTAATTACTGGAGCTGGCGGTGAGCATATTAAGCCTAGTAGTTTATTAGCTCAAGCACTCATACACAGCTTGAAAGAAATCTCTTTGTTTGTGGTAGAAGCTGGACAAAGGGTCAAAATAGAGGGCTGTACTTTGAATAATACATTGCTATACAACATAACAAATGTATGCTTTCTTCACCAGGCCCAGATAACTCACCACATGACAAATAATGCTTGTTAAGTTAGACTTGTTTTGTCTTTCCTGTTTTCATCGTGAAATCTGCTGTTTGCAAAATTTCACTGGTGCTATTCAGACTCTATTCTGATAACTGAGTAATTAGTTCCTTTATGACACCTCTCAGTGCAGCTGTGCAGTACTGAAAAATTATTAGCATCTCTATTTTCATCTTTTTATCTTCTGATAAGCTACAAAAATGGCAGCAGTCCATTCTATAGATGGAAAAAAATGATGCAAATAAATTTAAGTCATTTCTTCAGTGTTCTATTCTCATTCTTTAGAATTCTCTTCATGCCCCATTCTTTCCAAAGACTACCAGATGACTTTCCTAGTCTTTCAGTACCAAAGAAATCACCATGTCCTCTATCCAAAGGTTTCTTGTATCATGCTTCTTCCACAGATTAGACTCAACACCTCTCACCATCTGAGACTATTTGTTTTTTTCTTGGATTACTCAAAGCCCCCAGAATGTGATTCTGGACATACATTTCACAGAGGAGACAGTACAGTGATTAAGATCTAGACCCTGATATCCATATATAAGTTAACTTCCCCTGACTAGAATCAAGTTTCACAATTCTCACATTTATAGAGGTGTTCCCTATTTCAACAAATTTAATGACTTAAGAACAACTATTTTACAATGCCTTCTGTTTTACTCTCTACATTAATTTTAGTAACTAATTCTTCAAAACAATGTTTTGCAAGGTAGCCAAGACATAATGAAGTAAATTAATAAAAACATCATTGATGCAAACATGTTCTACAATAAGATAAAAGGTTCAAGTATTTTAATCACTCATATGGAAAGACTATTACATACTGAAAGCTGATCTAACTACTTTCAAAAGGCAAGGGTATCATAGTGTCCCTCAGTAAATTACCTTCCCTAAGCATCAGTGACTACAGCAAAAATATTTTGCTCTCATCTTAAAAGGCCAATTCTATGACAGCAAAAAGCCTTTCAGTTTCAAGATTCTGAAAAACTGATCTTGAGTGATGTATCAACCATTCATGGGCCACAAGAACTGGAAAAACACACCTACTAAATTAAAAAGTAGTCTGCATTACAAAGCAAATTGTTTTGAGATGAGAATTCTTCTCTATAAGGAAAAGAGCATCAGTTTTCTGTTGTTGTTTTGTAAGGTACGTGTTACTTTAAAAAAGGCTGAGTAGTTTCTTCAGAATGGTTCAGCAAATCTGCAGATAAAATTTGTCATATAGCAAAATGACACACTGCAGGGTTCAAATTATACCATCTGCATTTTTGGAATTTGTTTGATTATTCAAACAAAACAAACCTACCATCTGCAGTTTTTTCTTATCCTTATTAGCGTTGCTGTGCGCAGCCTCAATTGCAGTATGGTGTTTCCATGCCAATTCTTCTAAAGTTTTTGAATGAGCCTCTTTCAACTGTGCAGCCTCTCCTTCTAATCTTGCTTGCAGTTTTACCAACTCCTTCTCATAATATTCACGTTGCGTCTCCCTTGCTTCATTTACTTTCTATAAAAGATGGAAGGAAAAAAAAAAAGTCATTTGTACTCAGGGGTAACAAAATCCTATCACAATTCAAAGAGGAATGTTAGGGGAAACTAAGAGGAAAATACATAAAACTTTACTGATAACACAAATCTACAAAAATTAACTTTCACATAAAGAAAATTGAGCAAACACTAAACACTTACTAATTCAGTAAGTAAGCAAAGAAGCAGTTTAAATATATCCAGGCAAAACAATATATCCATACTAAAATTTGGGTTTTGTACTATTTAATCTGAGAAAAGAGCAATCAGGTATCAAATGAAAACTTCAGTTAACTGTTTTCAAACACACAGAGAAGACCTTCAGAGAATCTTTTCCTAAGTTATTCAACCACTTCACCTTTCTCCCTAACAAGATACTTTTGATGTTAGGTATCTTTGCTTATCATAGTAAGTAAAATGATGCTCTTCTTAAGATGTCTAAAGGAATATGAACATTATCTAACTGAACTTCTTTTCTTACTTTACAGTCTACATTAGTTATTCTATGTTGCAAAACAAGGTACAACTGGAACAAACTAATACTGATTCAAACCAGGTCAAACTTAAAAATTAAAACATATCTTTTTTTTCCTTATGAATGTAAGTCTTCTGCTTTCATTCAGCTGAAGCCAATAAGTTGTCTAACCTTCTCCAAGGCCAGAATCTGCTGTCTTTGTCGCTCATCCAGACTCTGTGTTTTGCTCTGTAGTAAGTTTCTTTCCTCTTCCAGTTGGGATAATTTTTCTTTTAATCTAGACTTTTCTGATTCCAGATCTCTGATAGTAACTTCTTGTGTCATTTGGGTAGCTTGAAGCATTCCAATGTGACCTAAAAACAAAATTCTTTAAAACCTCATGTCATTGGTCTTGTAAACTGAAGTACACATTCATACCCTCATGATTTCTAGAAAAACTTCAGTGGAAATTTTCATGTGGATCTCCGTGATCTTCACTGCAATGCTTACCTTCCCCTCTATTGTATTCTTCCTTAGTTTTATCGTAAAACACTGAACAATTGCAGAGGTTTTGGTGCTGGGACTCCTTTAGTTTCAATTTCTCTGCTTCAGAGTTGCATATTGATTCCAAGAGAACGCAGAAGTAAGCAAGGCTAAGAACATGCACAATCAGTCCCAAAGAACTAACCTCACCTAAAACCACGTATTTTTACTGCACAATAAGCTTCATAAAAGAAAGCAAAACACTGAAGTCTAGTGGTAAAGATATGTTATCAAACTCATAATTTAATCAGCATGCTAGGTATAGCAACTAAAGCTATGTAGAACTTACAGAATTCCACTTTGTTCATTTTGCTGTGAGGCTATAACTAGAAGACTTAATAGAACTCATTCTTGCTATAGTAAGGTATGACCTAAATCTTTGCAGGTCAGAAGCCTGCTTTTGAAGTCTTTTTCTTTTTTTGGAGAATCAGAGTCCCATTTGAAAGCTATGATTTGAGATTATCTTAACAGGAAACATATTCCTTTTAGCTATTTACATCCAGAAAGACATGGCAGTTTTGGGTCAAAGACGGCCTCTATATTATCAAAATATAAAATCTAGCCTATTCCAAGCCCTTACATGCATACTGTGTTTATCTAGGCATGAAGCTCTCCAGACGGGAAACATAAACAGTCTCATCTGTAGAACTGCCTCATTATTTGAGGGACAGAAATAAAGCCTTTATACAGGCCACATTCATACACACCATTCAAGGGCTAGGCCACACGTAACCGTCTGTAATAGTAACCTTACAGTCTCTGTAAGTTAATGTTGGGAAGTATTTTCTGTCTCTAAGGTCAACTGGTCCAGTCTGGCAACATCTCAGCCCTCAAAAGGAGGTGATCTTATCCAAACCAACTCTTGGGAAGGGCACCTAGGCTTTTGCTAACTTCTGGAAAATAACTGGATGTTTCTATGATTACTCTTGCTGAATAAGGCCAAAGATAAGCCAGGAGCTTATTTTTAGTCTACCTGAAGTATTGATACCTGAAGTTAATCAAGTCCATGCCCAATCACTAAACAGTTTGCTACAGATAGAATACAAATGAAATAAAATCCACACATGTACAGTCAAGTCTTAAACCATTTTTATAAGTCTTTCCATATGTTAATAAGCACAGAGAAGTCAAGAAAACAGTTATAAAGAAAACCCTAACAAATTTATTAACCAATAAGCTGCACATTTTCTGAAAGCAGGGATAAAACAAAGTACCACAGCCTCAGCAACAGCACAAAGCAAATGAAAAAGGATGGAGAAACAAGAATAATGTTTTGGATTTTATATGGAGAACACACAGACACAAGACAGAGGCATACTGTACAAGCATAGCATCATGAAACCATGACATACAGTTAATGCAAGACATTTCATGACCTAGAAGATACATACATAACACACAAAGTAAAACATTGTACTTGTGTACAATTAATTACACAAAAAGAATCTTAAGTGCAAAGTATGCAATATCAAAACAGTTAATAAAAGAATACTTGTCAGAAACTTCTATGAAGAGTATTAAACAGCCCTCAGGCATGCTAAATCTCCACAAGCTTAAAAAAAAAAAGAAATGCTAGAATTAGTAGATGAAGATCATTTTTTAGATTACGTTACTAACATACATACTGGCTTTGAGAACAAGATCAGTGGCCTGCTGTTGTAAGCGTTCTCTGGCAGCTGCTAGCTCACTTTCCACTTCTTTATGTTTGCTTAGCAATGACATCTCCTCCTCCTTCACGTCATCTAGCTGTTTTTGAAGAACCTACAGGAAACATGGTATAACGTCTAACAGTATAGAATAACATTCAAATGAGCATGAGGTGAAAATGTACAGGAAAGACCTGTCAGCAAACAAATTTTATTTCAACACAAGTTGAAATCTTGTAATATTACCATCATAGCCCTGATGTATTTTTCCAAAAATATCATTGAAGATAAATGACAAGGATTCATAAAGCAAAGTGCAATAATATTCAAAAGAGTATATGAAAAATAAACACAGCGCACAAATTTTCAGAATCCATTTGAGAAACCTGGTTTCTGATATCTCAGAGTTCTTCAAGTTGAAGAATACATTACATGTTTACAGCAGTCTTCAATCTCCTTACTTAAGCAGAGTTGGAAATGGACTTTTGGAAGACTCCTTGGGAGACTGGAAAGAAGACTATTTTACATTCATCTTCTGATACAGAAACAAGGGGGTCTTTTACTCTGTAGCCATTACACAAGAAGACAGCAAAATAGTCCAAAGGATTGGATGGAATGAGACTACAAATGGGAAAAGTTGATGGTATATCTCAGCTCTAACCAGTGAAGTCCTGGATGCTTCCAGAATTACCATAACTATCACATTTAAGATACTTGGAAACTTGAGAGTTACTAAAACTGCCAAAGGAGAGATATTTAAGCTCCTCAACAGAGATTTTCATACCTAGGCACAGTTAAAAAAAGCGAGTAGTATTTCACAGAAACTTTTCCTTTAAGGACAACATACCTAGTCCTTTCTCTCTGCTGACCAAAAGGTCTCAGTCTTTGTGTCTGGGTTGTCTTGTCCTTCTTTATGGACAAGAAACCTAAGTCCATCAAAACATAAGTATCATCAAAATAACTCTGAAAACATATGCAGCATTTCAGTTACTGGCTGTAAGAAGTACAGAATATTCATCCTATTTATAGTCCACCCTATTATATTTCTGTAAAATATATTAGGCTGTTTCTCAACTTTTCTTCAGCTTTTCTAGCAAGTGTTTCCATTTATTAGCATAACGATTCAAACATTATCAGTCATCAGCACTCTCCTTCCCACTCTGAATCTTTTGTTTCGGGAGGTATGGATGAATTTATATGGAGAACTAAGGAAAACTTACTTGCTCAAGACTTTTTTTTTTTCTTTTCCCTAAGTTGTAATAGTTTAGAATATTCTATTCAGTATACTGCACTTTGGGTAATATGACTGGAACAACCAAGTTCTGTTCATGTGTAGTGGAAAGCAATACTTGCATAAGGAGAACAAGACTCTCCCATGATTGGGATTTCTAGAGTCTACAGGAATATAAACAAATATATATTAATTCAGTCGGGGAAAATTAAATAATATAAATAAAATATCTGGAGTGGATGAAAAACAATTATGATTAGCAGAAAATTCAGTTTACGTGTTTCAATCATCTCAGTCTAACAGTCTGGTAGAAAGACAGCCTAAACTGGAAAAGGAAAGAAATAAAACTCATTTTTGGAACAACGTATTATTGGCCTCACCTGAACATTGTTTTCTGCTGTACTAAGAGCCACCTGAAGTTTTTGGCATTTTTCCCGTAGACTGGCAGCTTCATCCTGAACCATCTGCAATTCAGTTTTAAGTTTTCCCAGATTCTTCCGTAAAATACTTTCTTGGTTTTGAAACTCTTTCCTTAGCTCCACCTCTTTTTCTTTGCAAGCATGCAGACTTTCAGCTGTAAAAAGCTGGGATCTTTTCAATGAATCAAGTTCGTGTTCATAGAAGGACTGTGCTTTGCTGAGTTTACCTTCATAGTCCTCAATGAGTTTTTTTCTTTCCAGTCTCAATTCCTCAACTTTATTATTCAAGTCTTCCAGCTCCAGTCTGTGCAATTCCTCTAGCTTTTCTTGCCCCTTACTCAAGGTTGCATTCTGATTCTGTTGAGTCTTCAGAAGTTCTTGAATCTCAAGCCTATGCGCAGCTCTCAAGTCTTCCAGAGCTGAACGCTTGTCCTTTTCATACTGCACTTGCAACTGTATGAAACTTCGTAGCCTTTCCTCAAATTTCTTTCTAATCTCTTCTACTTCTCTTGACATGGTCACTACACGTTGGACATGCTGGGCTTCTGCACAAAGCTGCATATCTTCAACTCTATCCTTATATGCTTCAAATTCTGTCAAGGCCTGATGTTTCATCTTTTTATGATCTTCCAGTGACTCCTCCAGAACCTGGATCTTTCTCTTAAGATCCATTTCTTCTGCAACTTTACTTTTATATTGCAAGATCTTCTCCCTTGTCTCTGCAAGAATTTGTTGAATTTCTTCTTCATGGGCATCCTTTAGGGCTTGGATAGCAGCTTCATGTTCATCATTTTTAGTGTTCAAAGCATATATTACCTACAAATATGACACAATAATACACTGAGAAAAGGCATTCTGGTTAACTGCTAAATAAAAAAAGAAAAAACAAAACCTAAAAACACCCTAGGCATTTTGCTACTTTGACAATCTGGCCTGTTTTCCTGATACAAGTGAGACACCAAATGTTCTTACAAATTTGACTGTATAAATTCTACATTAGTCATTACAATCTTACACATTTTGTGGAACAGGCTTTCGACAGTTTTCAACCTATAATTTTGCTGATTAAAGGTTTGCCTTTATACACATGTTGTTGCTATAAATTCCAGCAGGGAAAAAAACACATTATACATATGAAAAACAAAACATTAAATTTCAGCAGAAGTTTTCTGCCAGAAAACAAACACACACACAAAACAATATATGCTCCAATTTCTTTTCCTGTAGTAATAAAGTCCAAATCTTGAATTCCTCCTTTTCAACTGCTAACTGTTCTTAACTACTCTGTTTTAGACACATCTAAAATGTGAGTATTGGTTGCTCTGTTTTACAGACCTGTAGGCTACCCAGATACAAGCGGCTTTTTGACAGTTTATCTATTAGACAGCCCGTGGATCCAAATCTCTGAAGATCTGAAGTTTCTATCTATATAAGCTTGCTAACTTTCTAGTGGTCAGTTAGCTGAACAGAAAAGGAGCTGGCAAGGGAGACAACAGTCTGGGGAGCCCAGGGATCTATGCAGCTGAAGTTGATTGTGAAGTCAGCAAAACAACTCAACACTGGGTGAAAGTTTTAGAGAAACCAGATGAATTATATGGGATGTATCAATTGCACAACATCGTAATTTAGAATAAAAAAGTCAACTTAACTCTCATGAACATACAGATGTGTGCACATGTTTATGAATATCAGTGAAGAAACTATTCATACTGTAAAAGATACTATGAGATTGTCAGCTAAAGGTCTTAAAACCTTTTATACAAAACAGTACTGTAACTAATAAGAGTCTAATGAAATGCTATGGGATTCAATCCACGGAACTACAATAGCATTTGTAACAAAACCGGTAATGACCTTTTTATGCCAAGAATCAAGCACTGAACTATTTAGTTACATTCCATGTGGAAAAGCTAAGGAACTCTTCTTCTGCATTAGCATTGGTGTCTTGCACCAATATGGAATACAAACAACAGTGTTCAAAACTGTGGCTGAAAGACAACATTTGACTATTTGGCTGAGAAACATTTTCAGCTCCAAAACAGATATTATATTCTTACATGGCCAGCTGCACTTGGGTCATCTGCTCCAGCCAGCAACTTAGTCATGATAGAATTAATGTTTCTCCAATTAAAAATGCACAATTCACCTTAATACAAATATTAGGTGCCAAATAAAGTTTGCAGCACAGAAAATATCAAAACAAATAAGTGGCTTATTCTTTTTAAGTTAACATGGAAATAGGAACTGATACCTTTTAGAAAAACAACTAACTAATAACATGTCCTGCACAAACAAATTTTATATCTCTGGTAAACCTTCATTTCAGGCTAAACAAATGGACCCAAGTCAGAGCACTACATTTAGCCTCATCCAGCTGACATGCACTGTTCTCAGTATATACTTCGATGCCGCTGCCAGTGCGTGTTGATGCTTCAGCCACCAGTTTGAAACACCCCAAGACTGCACCTCTCTTTAATAAGCTGCAGCAACACTACAACGCCAACAATAAATCGTTCATGTGTAACTTACTAATGATTTGGAACACACAAATCAACAAGCCTGACCTACTCTATCAGTAGGTAAATGAGAATTGAGTTGTTCAACACAGAAAGTAGTATGATTTGCTGTGAAACAATAACAAGACTTTCCTAAGGACAAGTCATTGCCTACAGATAAAAGTGGGATACAAAAAGAAAAGTTTAAGTTTATAATATAGACAAGAAACATTAAAAAAAAAAAAAATCTTCCATGAATTATCGTACTGCTACAAAAAATTAATTCATATCATCTACTACAGTCCAGAATGATCACCTTCTCCATTACGATGAGCAAAGCATCCATTTTCCTCCTTTCTTTCTTGTCTGCTGACTAAATAATGGTAAATTATATTTAAGTTTGTCCTTAGTAGACAAATTTTTGCTCTTTAGTACATTAAAAACATAGTAGCTTTGAAGTATTTTTCTGAATGATTTAAAAAAAAAAAAAAGTTCAGAAAAGTTCTCCACAATTGCAATTACATTCTTACAAATGCATTACTAACAGATATATGAAGTAGACAGTTGATAACATTTTATTCCTCCTCATGCATTATTACTAGCCATACACTGAACTTCACCAGATAATCTTTGAAGCTTTTTCCACATAACAATTGAAGTTACATTTTTTAACGTGACTTTTTTTTCTTAAAATGTAATCAAGAAACAACTCCGCTAAAAGCATTTAATGGGGAAACCCAAGTTATTGCTAAATCTAACACACACACCACTCTTCCCTTTTAAAAAATCATAATATGCATGCCCCCCCTACCAACACTTATGCATATCCATATCATCTCTATTTTTACTTTTCTTAATTAAAAAAATAAATATAAATAAAATTATTTTAACTACAAAGAGCTTTTGTTCCCTAGGGAAAATACTGTAAATGTAGATGTTTTGTTAGTTCAGGCATTTGTGCTGCTGGCAGCATAACAAGACTCCTTAAGCCCAGAACTTCAGGCCAGGATTGCTTGGACACTAATGAAATAGTGGAAGAAAGAGCATTTGTTCTTTAGCCATCTGGTCTTCTGCAAGTCTTCATAAATGCTGGACCAACACATTAGGTGCACAATATGACAAATAGGGAAGTGACATATAGAGTCTGCAGCTGCATCATCTCCCTCCAACAGCATCTCTCCAAAAAGCTACGCCAGCTGAAAATTAAGTCCTAAGACTGAAAACAATCCAAAGTCTAAAAAAACACTCATAGTTACTTCAAAGACCCCGGTTTATCATTCAGGCTTCCATTATTTCATTATTTTCAATATAAATCAAGGATAAAATCCTATTATACTGTTTCACCTTCAAACCTAACTCTGTCGTAACTCTAACCATCCCAAGTGTCATGATTTTAACCATTTAGTTTTCATTATGTATTTATCACGAAAAGTTGTTTAATTTTTTATTTTTTTAAATTTATCTACATATGGTCTAGCTGAAACCACATCATTTGAAAATAACTAAGCACGCAAAAAAGAAGTCTTGCTTTTTCATGTAAATATTTTTTGTGGAAATGCTCACTAATATTGGTATCCGAATCTAAAATTATCTTAACTGGTCAGAATTATTTTTATTTTTTCTTTTGAGGTTAGGGGAGGATAATCAGGAGTGAAAGAGACAGGAGAACAACTGGAGAAATATAAAGAACAACACGATCTAAGAGTATTTAAATTTTAATGGTTTGCTAGATCCTAGTAAGTAAATGTGTTCAGAGTTTCTCAGCTAGTTCAGACAAAGAAGGATCTTCATCAAAGACTCAAGTTTGGGGCATCAAGAACTATCCTAAGCAGCAAAGAAAGTCTGTAAAAGCTGATATAATAAAGAAGGATTAAAGGAAAATCAAGAAGTCTTATTTCTTCAGCATACATTGGTGGTGGTTTTTTTTGTTTTTTGTTTTTTTTTGTTTTTTTTTTTTAAATGTAGCAGCTGAGAAAATATTGGAGACCTTAAATCAAGGAACACATCTAAGTGTTGCAAGAATTTGCTTGCAAGGATTTGTTTCTCTGTCTTTTTTAAATGGAGCCATTTGCGTGCAACTTCATGCTAAATAATTAGCTCAGGGCCTCTTTCCTTAAGGCACACACAGGTCTGTATGATGCACATGTCAGTTTATATATACATTCAGTCTTTCAAATGAAATTGCCTAGTTCTGACTGCTACTACAAAAATCTGTTTTTATATGAAAAAGGAAAAAAAATCCACTAAAATGGTGGCATATTGCAAAATAATCCATCAGTTTACAGAAAGTTTGAAAATGATCCAAGTAAGCAATATACAAAGAATATATTCATAGAATATTAAGAAATTATTCTGAAGAACTTTTAAACACTATTCTATGTACAATGCAGACTCCAAAATATTTTTTCTTCTGTAGAACTGTTATCTTAACTTTAAGAGACAGTATAGAAAAAAAAATCACTTTGCAGAGTAAAACATTTAACAACAGACAATAAACTTGCTCATGTCTAAATACTTTTCAAAGTTTCAAGCTTACCTAGCAAATAAGTAAACAAGGTACATGTATTTATTTTTAATTGCACTCTTAAAATATATATACACATGTTAAGCACAAGTATCTCTAGCAATTAACGTACTCCTCTTCCTCCACTACAGTCAGGAAAGATTCTAATAAGTAGGAAAAATTTTGATACCTAGCTTTCTGTTTTTGTCTAGTTTAAAAAAGTCCTTTCCATAAATATAATCTGTATTTAAAGAGGATGTTTTCTATGTATAGTTAAAGGGTTAGAAAGACTGTGTAAAATACATCTTCAAAAAGAACATGTCTTCCATTAAAGTGTAAAGGTTATTTATGATAAGAAACATTAAACACAAGTAAGCTCAATGAATATTCTACATTGGTTTAATATTGATGGTCAGCAAACCACCACATAGATGTCCTCTCACTCTCCTCCCTCAACAGAAAAAAGCAAGAAAAACATGATGAAATAGCCTGTGGGTTGAGATAAGAACAAGGGGTCACTCAACAATTACTTTCAGGCTATAGGAAAAGGACCAGGCGCAGGAAAGTCTATTAACAATAACCAATGAACAGCATTAGAGTAGAGAAGCAAAGGGAAAAAAAGCACCTTCTTCTCACCTATCTCTATCTCTTCTACCATCTCTCACCTATCTTCTTCTATTTCCTTCTCCTGAGCAGAGCATGGGAACAGGGGCTGTGGTCAGTCCATAACACTTCACCTGTGCCACTCCTCCACGGTTATTCTCTACCCCTTCTCTAGCATGGGAGCACTTCCATGGGATGCTCCCAAACAGATACCATGTGGGCTTCCCATGGGCTGCAGCTCTTCAAGCACTGCTCTGATACGGTTCCATATCACAGGATCCATCCTTCAGGACCTCACTGCTCCAGCATGGGGCCCTATGGGTGGCAGCTCCCCAAGTCCACCTGCCCCACTGTGAGCTCCTCTCCACAGGCTACAACTTTGGCCCAGAGCCTGCTCCCACAGAGACTCTCCCTGGTCTGTGGCCTCCTTCGGGCCACATCCACTGATGCACTGCAGGCCCCTCTGTGGGCTGCATGTGGAGATCTGCTCCACACAGTGCCCACAGGCTGCAGGTGGACAGCCTGCTCCAATATGGGCCTCTCTATGGGCTGCAGGGAACTTCTGCTCCACACTTGGAGCACTTCCTTCCCTCCTTCTGCACTGATCTTGCTGTCTTCAGGGCTGATTTGCTCTCATTTTCTCATTCCTATCTCCCATCTGCTATTGTGCAACAGTTTTTCCCTTTCTTAAATCTGCTCATTGCTCACATTGGGCCAGCATCCTGATGCTTCTGGAGCCAGCTGGAGCTGGCTTTTATCTGACATTGGGTAGTTGTTGAACTCTACTCAGAGGCCACTCCTGCATCCTCCCCACTACCAAAACCTTGCTGCGTAAACCCAATATGCATACCAACAAAGCTAAGTGTATTTCATAAACGTTTCCATTTTCTGACAGAAATTTAAATATTTGCACTTGTTAATCTGCCACAGGGTTTTCAACAAGTTCCTAAGATACCTCTTATACTTTAGGCAGTCTTCAATCACAATATCAGAATATAAAACACACTAGGACACCATGAAGAGATTCCAACAAATTAAATGCAGTGTCATTAAAATGAAACTTTAGTGATATTAGTGTACAGTAACAAAGAAGAAAAAAATCCTTGAAGATAAACACTGCAAAAAGAAGCAAAAAGGAATAATGGACTTGCTACCGAAGTATTAAGTAATCACAAATTCCCTTGCACTTACTTTCTACTCCAATAACAAACAAAACACAACAGAAAACACAAGGACCAATACAAGCTAAAGAAACCTGAGTTTAAGGCCATGCAAAGAAACACACATTTTAAATCCTCTGTCAACATCTGCAAGAAAAGGAATACAAGCTGCCTTAAGAATTTTCCTTCCAATTCAGCTTATCTGTTAATAGTATATTGTACTCCAGATAGACATAAAACAAGTTGAAGCCCTCTAATCAATACCCCACCCCCCCATTCTATACATGACATACTGAGAAGTGATATGTACAGTAAATGCAATTTCCTCTCTTTTCCTATTGCCTAAGAATAGAGACAAGCCAAAAAAATAGGCTATGCAGTCTCCTGTACTACATAGTTTCTGTTTGAAAGCAGTGTAGTTTTCCTCAGAAAAGAAGCACGAGGAAGATATAAATTACATGAAGGTGTAACTGCCAGGAAATTCATCTGTTTCAATATCAGCCACAGCCTCCTAGGACACTCAGCAGGTAACTCACCATTTATGAAGGCAAACACAGGAGTACAAGAAAGACCAGCTATGCATTAACCCTCAACTTGTTATGCAAAAATTTAGATACATGAATTAGAGATTCAAACTAATCAGGTGATTTCAAGCATACTTATTTTCACAACTAAGAACACATAAGAGTTGATCAAAAAGGACAGATAATCCCATTGTGACAAAAGGACAGATTTGCAAAAGTAGTCTTTCACAGCCCTCTAATGAACAAGATTAATTTAGGTGTTCATTCTGCATACAAGTAGAATCAACTCTTTCTTCCAGTTATAGACTAGTTAAGCATATATTTGTCACTACAACTCAGTGTCCTTGGGCTGGGCAAGGCACAGAATCATTGCCAGCAACATCCAATTAAAGCCCCTTTTTGGTTCTGGAATGTTAACCTCTACCAATCAAGTTATGTCAGACACAACCATCACAAATCACAATTAGCTCTAGGCAATTTGCTAAGATAGTTAAGTCTTGAGAAGCATACTGCAGCACCAACAACAGTAAAAAAGATTTAGTGACAGATGTACAAATTCTGCAATCTGCCTCCTGGTGAGAAAGAAACACATTTACCCTCTAATCATCTAACGAGAATATGGCTGACACATCTGCTATATGATTAGACCTCACTGCAAGGAAAACAAGACAGGCCAAAGGACTACTCCAAGTTATGCTTTAGTCACTGAGCTGCATTTTTTTATAGATTTTTTCTTTAATATTTGCATAATTGAACAAAACCTTTCAGGTACAGAAAGCCCCAGGGGAATTTAAGCTAATATGTCTCTATCACATCTGTTTGTGGTTTATTTGGACTCTGAAGCAAGGCACAGAGAAGTTCTCAGAACTGAGCAACTGACTTTGCATTCAGTAGATAAGATTAGTTTGCC
This sequence comes from Aquila spilogaster, assembly GCA_024606505.1. NCBI lineage: Eukaryota > Metazoa > Chordata > Aves > Accipitriformes > Accipitridae > Aquila > Aquila spilogaster. The sequence continues at coordinate 19,846 of JANHGO010002405.1, forward strand.
ATCGTTAAAACAAACAAAAACACACAAGAATGATATTAAGTTCAAAGCTTCCAGAAACAAAAAAGTAAACACCTTTTTTTGATTAATCATAAAAATAACTGCTTTTAAAGCATTATGCAACCTCAAGGCGTAATTTCCTCATTTCTTTTGAGACCTATGAGGAATTTTGAATTTTACAGACTTTATGCAACTTTCAGAAGCAGACAATTTGCCCTTAAAAAATTTAACAAAACACCTTTGTTTCTGACTTTCTAAATTCCTTATAAGGTAAGAAGGCAATTCTTTCAGAAGACTTAGATGAAGTTTAAATCCTGAAATAAATCATCAAGTTTTGTGTAGAATATTTCCTACATTAGCTTTAGAAACTCAAAGCTGAACCCATCTTTTAGAATTTTGATAGTAAGAATAAAATGCTGCTGTTAACTTAAATATTCTCTAACATTCGCTAATCAACAGAATTCATGGAAAAACATCAGTGCCAGTTCTCACTTTCACTTTTCATCTTTCCATTATTCTTTTGGAGAAGCTACTGCCAAACAACAAGGTACCCACATTGAACTAAATAATTCACTGTACTTATTTCAACAGCACTCAGTGTAATCAATGGTACAGCTCATGACATAGACTACATAAAAAGTTTGGATAACTGTAGTTTTATAAGTTGAGTCTCTACAGAGATAACAGGGTAATCTACTGGTTTGCATTACAGCAGATAAAAACGATTTGCCCCTGACGTCATTGGCAGTAAAGTTAAAATGATGAGATAGCTCTGTGCTCAGAACCATGGACAGCAACAGGCTGGCGGCCTGAGACGAGCCCTGTGTTCAGTACCGCGGACAGTAACAGGCTGGTTACTCACGCCTCCACGGGAACAGAGCAAAACAACGAGCAGGAGATGGTTCCAACACAACTGACAGGCTAAGTGTCATACAAGCTACCAAGTCTCCAACAGAAGCACGTACAGCCTCAGACTTTACTAAAACACATATATCAATATTATGTGACTCTAACATTCTTTAATAAAATCAGTTATTGTAGATAAGCTTGAGACTACTCTGAATTATTTGACAAGCTACTGGTTTTTATGCTTTCCAGACAAGAAAACATTCTTTCAGTACACTTAAACAACTGCTATCCTTTTCTGTAAGGGCCTGTAAGAATTCTTTTTTTATGCTTCAGAACAGAAGAGGCCGAAGAATTACTAGCATATCTAGAGCCCAAACACAGCATGTCTGTCAGGACTCCAATAAGATTTTAAGAGGCCATGATCACCAAAACTTGTTGTGGGCACATCTATGATCAGCATTTCACTTTTTTGAAATTGTCCAGTGAGAAGACATGTTGTTACTGCCTCCAACTTTGCCAAGCTAAGTTTTCTGAAAGCAGAAAATTAACTTTCTCACAGGACCAGGGAACGTAGGCCCATTAGAAATATATACACACGCATACACGTGTGTGCATGTGGGTACTTGTGTATAAGTTAAGTGACATTGAAGAAAAAGGTTTATTAAGCAGGTATCTATAAAGAATAATCTGAAGTTTGCACTGTAGCAGCTGTGAGTTGATACTCTAGGAGAAAAGGTAATTTCCATTGGTTTGTATTGTTTAAGTTTGCTTCAGGCTCTGTGCTTACACAGAATACGCAAGTATACAGAAAATGGCAAGGCCTGCCTGAATGTGAATAGAGTACAATGTCATGTTTTAGATATCCAGAGGTGAGGCGGAATATTACCCAATACACCAAATTATGAATGTTGAGATACTCGTGACAAAGTATAAAGCAGAGCATGAAACTAAATGCAAGACAAGAATCCAAGGAGTAGAGAGAACAGACAGAGCATTGTTTCCAAATCAGCTCAAAAAGCACGCAAACTGATTTTATTGTCAGATTCCAGTCCGTTTTAGGGCCTATTTTCTGCACTTAAACCTATGTAACATCTATCTCAGCATAAAACAAAAAGTCACATGCTTTTAAAAGGAAAAAAAAAAAAAAAGACTGATTTTTATGCCACAGGAACTTAGTAGGCAATAAATAAATACTATAAAGTTTGATACAGTTCAGCAAAACTAGTGAACAACTCAACCAAAATAATGTCTCAAAATTTTCAAATTAAGTTTCGCTCAGTGGCACAACATAAATGTACACATATCTCTATACATATGATGCATATAGTTTTAAAATACATATTATAAGTAGTATATATTGCTACACTGGCAATATAGGTTAAGATTGGAAAGAAATACATAGATAGCTTAGAAGCATGTCTTATTACCATAAGACAGAATCAAAAAAGCTTTTTTGAAGGGAAGCCAACATTTATTAATACAGAGCCCAGAAAAATAAAAACAACAAACTTATTTCAAGTTCTGTTATCTATTCTTTATTGCTAGAATAACTTATCACCATTTTCATTTCTCAAATTTTAAAATGACAAAAGACAGTCATAAGAGATTACTGCAGTACATTTCAGTACAAGCTATCCAAACATATCAGCTTTCACACTGGAAAATATTAGATCTGAGAAGGCAGTCCCAGACACACCCTTTGCTAAAAGTTACAGCTTTCACTCACATCATGAGCAAAAACATCATTTAATTAATAATATCTAGATTACAGCACACCTGTTTTCTAAACACATTACAGTTCAGCTTTCTAGAAATTAAAGAAAACTGGCTGAGACCATTTCTTTCTTCTTATAAAAAGGAAATTAAAAATACATTTTTTTTTTTTGCCATCACCCCATACTTCTTATATTAGCTAAAAGGTTGTATTTCATTTAGCAAGTGCATTTTGAACAAAAAGGACTTTGTGAACTTTTTAACAGTGGCTGTTTGTAAAGGTTGCCATTTTGAACCTAACCAAGTGACAACCGAATTAAAAGCTTGTTCTGTACAGGCTTCTATATGCAGTTAAAAAAGCCCACATAAAGAAACAAAGAAACAAAAACAGATAAAGCATTAAATAGGGAAAGATGGTTGACTGCTTCAGACCACGTTTGTTTCTTTTGGTTATTTTTTGAATGAAGTGCCTTTGGTTACTGGTATGACGTTGATGGTATCATAGAAGAATACACAAGTCTTACTTACCAGTCTTTTATGAGCCAGGGGACATATACATCTGATTTCATAGCACTATTTAGAGATTTACTGATAAATAAGTCTGCAAACAGTAGGAAAAATCTAGCAATTAAGGCAACGAACCTCCCCTCACTTCCATGTTGTTAAAACCAAGAGAGTGAAGTTCTCCACGTAGGTTCTTCACAAGAAACTTGGAGGTCACCAAATCTCCCCCCACCAACAAGAGAGAAAAAAAAGACACCAATAAGGTTTCTTTAAAGCAATTATAAGTGCTTCAGCAAGAAAGTATGATGCTAAAGCTAATAACTTCTGCTTTTAAAGTTTGAAGAAAAATTTCTACACAATTCCATCTTTGTTCTTAAACCATCATAGCTACAGAAAAACTTCTCCTTTGTGAATAACCTTTACTAAGACCACAACTACTGCAGACTGTGAGGACACAGTCGGAAAACAATGTGAAGAGTTAGGGGAGATGGAGAAACTGTATTAGCATGATTTAAAAAGAAAAATCTTAAGATACCTGCTTCAGAAATATCACCTCCATTGCAATTAAAACAACATATCTGTTCCCATGTTACTGGCTGGAAACATACGCAAAAATTTTGAAATTCAAATCTGTAGTCAAATCATACCCTCTATGAAATTTCAGTCTTTTTCTTGTAATGCTAGACCTGTAAGCAAACACTGGCCTACTGCCAGTGTTAACAAACAGTGGAGAGATGACATAAGGTTGCTTAAAAAAAATGAAAAATGCGTTTTTTGAAAACTGTTATTGGCATCAGCTATCACATGATGACAGCTAATGTCAAAACAGTTCTAGAGGCTCTTTTAGATTCTCATTACTTCTCTATTTTTAAGGGCTCTTCTTTTAAATTCCCATATAACCCTATATATACTGAAGCTTCTGTGAGAGATTTAGTTATTTTGTCTATTGAGGTTGAATAATTTCAAATAAAAACTGACAAAGTTTCACTAGAAATACAACATTTTATGTATTATCAATAAGCTAAACCCTATAGCTACTGCAATCACAGTGCATTCTGTGACAGCTGACAGAGGGAGATCTCTAACCTTTCAGGCTGATGTTGGCCCACAATGTCAGAGGTGGATGTTGATGGTATGGCAGTAGAGGTTGAACCTTCTCACCAATATTCCATTACATTTTGTTGCTGTGTGACAGATAGCAGCAGAGGAACAGTCTGAAAAAATGGTGTCTGACATAGAAGTGTGTATAAAGGAAGGGTGTGTCGTTGAATTCCTCCATGCTGAAACAATTGCACCCACTGACATTCATCAATGCTTGTTGAATGTTTATGGAGACCCAACAGCGGAGGTGAGTACAGCGAGGTGGTGGGTGGTGCATTTCAGTATTGACAAGAGTGACATGAAAGACAAGCCACATTCCAAATGACCATGCAAAACTGTCCACCACAAGTTGAAGAGTGTCTCAATCAGCTCAACTGCACAAACCACCAGATTACAGTAAGGGAACTGTGTATGGAACCAAATAACTGCTTCAATGCATTGAAAAGCATGGCAGCAAAATTGGAATATCACAAAGTTTGCGGCAAGTAAGCCCCACAAATGCTCAAATGGGAACAGAAAGAATACCATATGCAAGTTTGTCAGGGCCTACTGAACCAACATGAGGCTGAAGGTGACAGTTTCCTCAATCACATCATTACTAGTGATGAGACTGGTGACAGCACTACGAGTCCAAGTCAAAATGGCAGTTTATGGAATGACAACATGTGAATTCCTTGTTGAAGAAAAAGTTGAAGATGCAGCCCCCAGTGGGAAAAGTGATAGGCAGTGTCCTGGAATGATATGCAGATTTCCTGGAACCCAGACAAGTCATCAGTCCTGACCACTATGTCATGATGCAGACTAAGCTGAAGGCCTGAACCACCAGAGTCAGGCCATAGAAAAAGACAGCCTTTATCTTAGAACACGATAGTGCCAAGCCCCATACCAGTTTGAAGACTGTGAAACACATTGCCAGTCTTGGCTGCACTGTCTTCCTGCACCCACCATATAGTCCACATTTGGTGCATCCTGACTTCCATCCGTTTGGGACAATGAAAGATGGAGTGCATGGGCAATATTTTTCCCAACAATTACACTATCATAACAGCTGTGAAAGGGTGGGTCATCACCACTGGTGCAGGTTTTTACGAGTGTGGCTTGCAGACGCTTTTTATTGCTGGTTAAAATGCAGAGCTAATGATGGTGACTATGTTGAACAATAGTGTTTAGTAGCTGAGAATTTACTTCAAACAGTGTTATTGCGCTCTTTGCATCTGTTGCAGCTTCCACGGAAACAAACAGAAGACATACAAAGAAACCTACATACTATTACATGCCCAAGAAAAACGCTATACTAAGTGTTAAACTCCATTAGCTAGGAATGCCTCTTTAAACCAGGATGACAGAGTGGAAAACAAAGAAGAAAACTATTTCCGAAATTTAAACAAGAAGCTAACGGCAGAATTCAGAACAGAACTCTAGTCCCAAGAGTCCCAGAATCTAGTTTGTTTACTATTTTATCTTTTTTAGAATCATCCCAGAATTTAACTATCCTGCTCTAGGCATGTATCAAGAGAAAACATCAGTTTTGCTGAATTTTTTTTTCTTGTTATGAAATTGACCAGCCTAATAGGAACTATCACTGTAGTACACCTGTACAGCACTTACAGACTCTTCTTTTCAATTCATCTAAAATTTCTGCAACTAGGATCTAGGAAATTTCTGCAACCAACTCAACATTCAAGATTCTCATCACATAATGCCAGAGTGGATCACCTAAATTATTTCACTAATGTGCACAATTTATGTTGACATCACAAAGCTTGCAGAATAGATTTTGTACACAAATATCAGATGTGAATTTCTTGATTACAAGTGTTTACACTGAAAACTAGAGCAAAAGAACTGAGGGAAAAAAAGCACCACCAAAACAAGCCTACAAGACCCTTGAATTTGTACTCTTCAAGCAATTGTGAAAATGAATCCCACTCTCCCATACTGATGGGACCAAAGCAGCAACTTAATTTTTGTTTCCTATTCCAGTTGTCTTATGCAAAGTAATAAAATATATATACATGTATTTTCATCTGCAGCAAGCATAATACAACATTGCATTAGCACTTCAGCACGTAGTAGTACAAACACATATACGCAATCTCATAATCACGGCTTATTTCTTTTTGGCTTTAATCTTCGGTGTCAGATGCTACTTTATCCCCATACTGGTACACAGATCTTTCAAAACGTCTAAAATAAGGAGCTTATCCTGAAGAAGAGGTCCTAAAATTGCTTCAGTTACAATCTCCGCAGTTCTTAAGCATGACATAGAGCATCATGTTATTTTTTTAAAGCTGCATTTCTAACTACTGACTTGTTTTACCTTCCCCTGTGAGTTAAGTATATTAAAGTTACATCAAGTTATATTTATTTCAAGAGTAAAAATACAGCTAAGCATTTCAGAAGTGTGCTCAGCGAAATGGAATTGCATTTTATTTTGCCTCACTCCACGTTACTGATTAAAACTGAGCATTAAAAACAAAATTCACCTCTTTCTTTGTATTCTCATATAGTTTTGACCAAAATGTTAGATTCTCTATAAGTAATGTGAAAATATAACATAGGAATTCTAATTTTGAAATTTTACATTCACTTCATGAATGATTTCCATTTCCTATGGGGAAAGCATTTTCTTCAGCTACTACTGACAGCTCATAGTAAAGTTATATGTAGATTGGAAAAAGTACTGAGTCACATTTCTTTTCTCAGAAGACACAAACCATACAGTTCAGTTAACTATGCCTCCTATGTATTTAAATTTCCTTTTACTATACTGTGTTCCTGGGTTTGTTTTGATCAGATAAAATACCTGACTCCAGATCTGAATCCACTGAGACTTGACTGATCTTCAAGACAGTTTCAGAGAGAAGTATGAAGATCAAAAAAAAAGGAGGGATGAGAGGGGACGAAAATACGGAAGGCACAAGAGTTTCATATAAAGATATTACACAATTTGATGTACATGTAAAGGCATACTTATTAAGAAGTTCCTAGAGTACTTAAAAGTAATTCTATACATATAAGCAAGTAAACATCTGACAGAGCAAGAAGAGCAGAATTTGGCCAAAAGACCTTCACAGAAGTATTCTTACATCTTTTTTTTTGCACAATTCAATTTGGATAGCTTATTTCCACAAATCTTCTGCAAAGTAAAGTTAACTCTTTTGACAGTTAACTCTTGTTTACGGAAATTAAGTATTGTGTTTATTTTTTTTCCCACGCAACTGGATTCCCTTCATAGGCTTCACATCCCAGAGCAAGTTGGAAACTTCTTCAGGGTAAAATATAACCCTAAAGCTTTTTATTTCTTCCTCTCTCTCTTCTAAGCATCCCTCTCTGAAATGTCAAGTAACAAGCAGAAATACCAGGCCAGAACCCTCTAACTACAAAACCATCAAAATTAGCACCTCCACCTCAATGAAGTTAATGCTTTAGAATACTTTTAAATGTAATCTTTAAATTCTTTATTTTGCTGTTGCATTAGGTACAAGAGGAGTATTTTTATTATGCATCCTATTTTAAGTCTAAAAACGTGGTTCTTCAGTCCAGACCTTCAGTTCGCAAGGATCAGCAGAAGTCACAAGTTTTCCCCCTAAACCTTAAAAACAGAGTGCAAACACACAAAGTAAAATCTCACTGGACTCTGCAAGTCAGGTAAACAAATATGAGATTCCAATCCTGCAAAAGCCTAATTCACCTGTAAGATCCTTGTACAATCACAACTAATTTACAGTTATTTAAATACATAACCAGAAAGCCACTTGTAGCTTCTATTTGCAGCATTCCGAAATCTTCAGCAGGACAGGCATGCACTAAATCTTTAGAACATTAAAAGAACTCTATTATAGATCATAAAAGATCTTATGAATGAGGCACAGCACTTACTTTCACTCCCTTCAAGCCTTTCAGTACAAAAGTTCAAAGTATTCCAGCACTATGCTTTTATATCCCTGTTTAACTCATACTCATCTCAAGCCATCAGACATACACTAACTCACAAAACACACCACACATGTCCAGTGATGCGGAACTCATGGGTATACACACATGGTTTCACAACAGAAATGGAACTCTGTCTCTGAAAACAGCTAAAAACTGCTGGGTAATTCCTAGAGAAAGAAAAGGAAAGATATCAAAGGACATATAGAAGTAAAAACTGTTATCTGAAAGAATTTGCATATGTAACTGGCCTTACGGTAAATCTAAAATACATTTGTGCTCTCCAGGTACTTGTTGCACCTTACAAGAAGCACAAGTCTGTAGTAATATCTTCAATATTTTGATTCATAACTTGTGTTGCATATGGACTAAAACCACAGTAATTCTTAAATTGATTTTAATTCTAGTTTTCTTCTTAAAAGATTAAAATTTTTATTTGACTGAAGTTAATATATTAAGACATTGGATTCTGAATTTAAAGCCAAGCCAAAATATCCCTCAGTCATCAGTTTTCCAATAACGTAAGGTGCACGGTGCTCCACAGTAAACACTATTTCACTGATCACTTCAGCTGTGCATAAACATGAGCTATGTCTCCACTGGGTGATTGCCAGCATTCTTCATTCTCTCTATTTGTAGCTCCAATGACATGTCACCTTCATCTATTTTAGTGTACACTTGAAGAACGCTAGCATTCCCCCACAGTGCTTATAAAGACACCTTCAGATGTGTTAACTACGTAATTATTGACAGTTGCTTCTTCTGTATTCTCATTAACAAATGTAATCTGCCTTTCATTTCCTAAATAACAGCATTCACCTATGCTTGAGCATCATACAAGAGAGATTACACCACCAATGTTTCTTTCTCTCATTTTTTAAGTTATTCTAAATAAATTTTAGCTACAATCAGGTCTGAATCGTGAGGCCAACCAGCCTTAATAATACGTTTCTAAAACATTTCCCAGTTTGACTACAATCTTTAACAAAGATACATTGTATTTCCTATACTGGAGATGTCATTAGGGAAACTGTTAAGTCAGCAATACAGGGTTAAAGGTATGGTCACACTTCACATCATCTAAAGCATTTATTTGAGACTTTACTGAACACCTCAAATGAGAGCACCTCTCTTCAGCAAAAGGACAGCAAGCACACTCCAGTTTCTCTATTTAACAAGACCCAGAGAATAGGTTATGAAAGAGCTAGAAAACAGACTCGCTTTCTCACAAAAAATAGCAAACATCAGCCTACCAATAAAGGGGTGACCGCGATACCTGACCGCACCGAACTGAGCCCAGACACAGCTGATGGGAGGCGATGCCGCAGGGCTGCCGTCAGCATGTCACCTCCCTTCCCCAGCTCCCAGCGCCGGGCCAGGAGCAGCCGGCGGGGCAGGGCAGGGCAGCCGTGCTGAGCCAGGCCCGGCCGCATCACGCCGCCGAGGAGCGGGCATCGTTCCGCTGGAAGAACCAAGCCCAGGAGATGACTTCTCTCCAGCGAGGCTGAGCCGAGGTGGCGAGACGAAGCGAGGGACAGCGTCTCTCCCTTTCACGTGTGAAATGACCAAACGAGGAGGAGGGGGAAAGAAAAATAAGAAGGGAAAAACACCCGAGGCGGCAGAGGAGCCCGGCAGCCTGCCGCTGCCCAGAGGCGAGGACTCTCTCACCTTGGTGAGCTGGGCGATCTTCTTGCTCATTTTGAAGTGCAGGTCCGGGCTGTGCTCGGCGCCCAGTCCCGGCTGGGCAGAGCCGGAGCCGAATTTCCCCGCTCCGGGCGCGGAGCCGCCGCCGTAGCCGTGCTGCTGCTGCCAGCTCATCCCCGGGGTCGCCATCTTCACCGCCGGCCCCCGCCGCCGCTCGGCATCCGTCGGCACCGCCGCTGCCGGGAAGCCGCGACGAGGCCGCCAACCGCCGCCCGAGCCCTCCCCGACCGCTGTCCGCAGCCGCCGCGAGCAGTCCCTCAGCGGGCGTGGGGATGCGGCATCAACCCCGCGGGGGGCGGCTGTGCGAAGCGGCACCGGCCTCTCCCCACCGGCTCCTCCGTCCCTCCCACCCGACACCGGGCGAGGAGGCCGGCCGGCCCCGGGGCGGCCCGCCCGGCCGGGGGACGAGCGAGAGGGCCGCTGTCCGTGCCCGGCCGCCGGGCCGTTCCCGAGCCGCTGCCGCCGCCGCGCTGTTTACGCTGCGCAGGCCGCGTCACTCGGCAGCCCCGCCCGCAAGCCT
>JANHGO010002406.1:0-30166 GCA_024606505.1 Aquila spilogaster
TTGTATTATATTGTGTTATTTTGCATTCTAATATCTTATTTAGTAAATTAGTTTTCCTCCTCAGATCGCTGCCGCTGCTTTGTCTCCCTACCCTCTCCCTTCCCCTTTCTTGGGGCATGGGTCTGTGGGCCCCTCGCCCCATTAGTCACGGAACCGGGCCAAATCGGCCCATAAACCGGTGACAAGTTCCTCAATGCACTCTCATCTTTAATACTCTGAATACCATTTCTTCTACAGGACCATTTGTTGGCTGCAGCAATGAACAGATGATCAAGTGCTTGTGCCAAGCTAAGATACATACTAGCCAGTCACATCTTGCTATTTACTGATCATTAGAGTTGTGTGTGTATGTGTATTTATATATTTTTGTATATATACATATTTGTATATGTATATATATATTTATATACACATACACACACAAACACACATACATTTTATACTTAGATATACAACTTCTTGAAGATCTTTCAAGGCACATTTTTACAGCATCTAAAGCCATGATAGACTGTGCATGCATGTTGTGCATAGGCACACACAGACACACAACACAAAGTGAAGTTAAATGTAGGAGGATTTGGATGCCTGCGCTTCTCTGTTTCAACAAACAAAACTGTACACTGTCATTACATCCTTTTCAGGGAGAATCATAGAATCATAGAATCACCAAGGTTGGAAAAGACCTACAAGATCATCTAGTCCAACCATACACCTATCACCAATAGTTCTCTCTAAACCATGTCCCTCAACACAACGTCGAAACGTTCTTCAAACTCTGCAGTACCCGCCAAAGATGGCCCTAAGGCCATCTTTGGACCTATATAACTCCTATTCTGGCATCGTATATATTTAACATACATGAACACAGACACACCGCATTTCATGCCCAGCTTTCTGTTCTCTAATGAAATGAACTAAAATACCAGGAAAGAAAACTCTGTGTTTGTAATAAACAAAGACCCAGATATAGACATACCCCTGAATTTTTGCCCCTTAAGTCCTAGGATCTTGGTGTCTAAATCCTACCAGCTTTCCAAGTCAATTTAGGATGACAAATTAATCACTTGCTTCTTACATTATTCAATTTGTCCAATTTGCACTATTATTTCAGCATGTGCACTTGAAACAGTAACACACAAACCACTTCTCTCCAGAATTCCTATATAACATAATAGATTGCAGACATCGTAAATGTACATTTAGTCTGTTCTGCAACATATTTGATTGCCTTAATCTTTTTCCATGGTATGCCATAATTTTTAGGGGATGAACTCAGTTAATTGAGTTAAGTACAGAAATGTCAGGACGTGCCTTTAGTAGTCAAATGGAAATGTCAAATTTGTTCTGTGGAAAGGCATAAAATCACATGAAAACTATATAACTTGACAACAATATTTATGAACCATAATACACACCACATACATTCACCACAATGTGGATGCATGTCAGGCTGTTCTTCTGATGACTCTCATGAACAAGCTGACTTGGTCATTTATGGTTAACAAAAAACAGCAGATGAGGGAACTCTTAGTTATAATCAACTTATCATTAACTGAAACTAATCAAATGCAGCAGAAAAAAAAGTAACTGCAGGTATCACTCTTGACTCTAGGCTCTTCTAGGACAAGGGAGAAAGGCTTTAACCTAAAAGAGGGAAAATTTAGGTGAGATGTTAGGAGGCAATTCTTTACTCAGAGGGCAGTGAGGCACTGGCACAACTGCCAAGAGAAGCTGTGGGTGCCCCATCCCTGGAGGTGTACAAGGCCAGGTTGGATGGGGCCCTGAGCAGCCTGAGCTGGTGGTGGCAGCCCCGCCCATGGCACAGGGTTGGAGCTGGGTGGGCTTTAAGGTCCCTTACATTCTAAGCTGTTCTATGATTCCATGATTATTTATAATATAATATAAATGCTCTAGACAATCACATTTTGCTACAATCAACATTTACACACTTTGTAAAGTTGTCACAATAGTTTTGTCTCCCAAACAGATGAGAAATCCTACTGCAAACAACAGCTTGCTTTATACTCTTAATGACATACTGCCTATAATCTCTTCACACAGGATTACGGAAGGATGAAAGCAAGGGACAAACAGAGGACAAAATGCAAATGCTGCAAACAATCTACTAATTTGTGTAAACTTAGAAAATCGGAACTACTATGTATTTTCAGATTTCAAGCAACACTATAGTGATTTTAAATATCTGCATTACAGTTTAAAATGTAATTAATAACAGCAATCTATCTGCATTTCTGCTGTACTCAAAATACGCATTACCAAACGTACCACCGTCGCACGTTAAGCGGGCTGCCCAAATTAAACAATAAGCCGGAATATACAACCCCAACAGAGAGAGCAGATAGGTAGGGAAAATACAACCCCATTTCACCTCAGCAGCCCGGCAGGACACATCCCACACACACACCTCCAAGAGAAACATCGCTGCTAACCCACACTGCCGACCCGCGCCCCCTACCCCGGCCCCGCGTCACACCGCCGCCCGCTCACCGCGGCGCTCCGACCCGGCGCTGCCAACCGCCGCCGCGCCGTTTCGGCTCGTTGCCGGGGCGACGCCGCGAGTGGGCGGGGCCTACGGCGGGACACGCCCCTCCGTGGTCACGTGGGTTAAAAAAAAATGTGTTGAGTCCCTGAGTCAAAGGGTAATTGTGGCGGCAGTGTCTCTTTAAGGTGTGGTGAGCCTGCTTGCCTGCTCGTTTTACACGGCAATATGAGCGCACTCACTGCTAATTTGCTGTTGAAAGAGCCCTCTTTGGCTGTGGTCTGTGAAGGTGTTGGTGCTTGGCTGGAATGCCAGCAGAAGGCTGGTTTCTTGCAAATGGCATTGCAGCCAGCGACAGCGGGTATGCTGAAATTGATTGGTGTTGTGTGAACTTCCTTTTGCTTTTGTTTGAGTGGGTTTGATCTGAACACCTGTTTCCCACCAATGGCCGTGTTGCCTGTGGACTATTGCTAGCCCATAGAGGTGATGTGTTGAAATGCAACTCCCCTTTTTGCTCAGTGTTAACTGTAGCACTGCATAAATAGTAATTGACTCCCTCTCCCTTTGTTCAAGAGCTAGAAGACCTCAGGGGTCCAGGGCTGGGACAACACCATGTGCTGTCCTCAATAATTCTCAGGTAGATGGGATCTAACACTCCTGGGCTAACTTCCCACCCTTAGGAAGAACTACACCAACCCTAAGGCCTTGTTTCTTTTATCTCTGTGTTGCTGCTTCTGATAACAATAGGAATCGTAGAGTGGCTTAGATTGGAAGGAACCTTGGAGTTCCAACCCTGTGCTGTGGGCAGGGCTGCCCTCCACCAGCTCGGGCTGCCCCATCCAACCTGGCCTTGAGAGCCTCCAGGTATGGGACATCCACAGCTTCTCTGGGCAGCTGTGCCAGTGCTTCTCCTCTCAATGAGTAAAGAATTTTTTCCTAGTATCTAATGACATGAATGACATGAGTTTTCCAAAATGTATAGCTCATCTTCTCAGAAGGCCTCCTGTAAAGTGTGTTGTGTCCTGCTGCACAGTCCACCTTTGTGAATGGGAGTAGCTCAGTTGTATTAGATAGCTCCCCCCCTAAAAAGACATGGAGGAAAACCCTATAAATCCAGGAAGAAACCCCAGAACCCTCTCAGGAAAAAGCAAGAAGCAAACTCAGGAATTCTGCCCTGCTGCATTATTAGTGTCTCCAGAGGAGCTCTGCTTCCCGCCTTCCCACTCTCGCCTCTGCCTCTGGAGATGACAAAGGCCTCTCTGTGTGCCTCAGTAAAGAGCAACCACTAAGATCAACAGAAGCACTCAAAAAAATATTGAGCAGCCTCTTGTCTCTGGGAAGGGATCCTTTATACACCCAGTCTTTCAAGCCTTGCCATTAAAAGGCTGCTTTTTGGTGTAAAGGGCATTCTCAGCCTGGGGACAGCTGGTGCTTTGCTCAGCAGGGCCCTTGTTGTTGGAGTGAAGCAGGAGCCACAGGTGGCCGAGTTCAGGAAGCACATTCTTCCCTTCCACAGCTACACTGTGACAACAAGAATTTGTTAGGCGAGGACATCTGCTGCAGCCCAGGATGCGGGCAGCTCAGAAACCATGCTTGGGGGGTATGGTGAATGGAGAAGCTACTTGAGGACTGAAGGAAGTGCATCTTTCTTCAAGGCTGCTGCTTCACTTGAGAAACACGCTTTTAAAGTCAATTCCACAGCTATATAAACCAGCAAGGAGGCACTTGATTTCAGCTTTTTGTTACGGAAGCTAACATCACATTTAAATTGCTGTATTTTGAACAGAAAATTATGTACAACACCGGATTGAATCCATCTGCTCTTTTGTCTGGAAAGGTTAAGGCACAGCTACATTGTCTCAGATACTTGTACATGAAAGGCAGCAGTGCAAAGAGAGGCTGCAATAATTTTCAGAGTGTTTATTTGGTCGAGGGCCACAGGTGATACAGTGAGCTAATTGCTACCATGTCTTTGTACTGTGCTTAAACAGCTGTTGTGTTTATGAGACATAAATCCACCCCCCAAAAGCAGCATTTTAACAGTTTTCTGCATTTACTCAACTGATGTACAAAGTTCTGCTTAAAAGGCTGTGTTTAGAGAGCATAGCGTAACAATTTAAGCATACAGGTACAGCAAGAAGCTTTATACCAGTATATTAACAGCACACAACCCCCACAGCTTGTCCTGGCATTTTTAGCACATCTGAAGCTAGAGCCACAGTCATCTCATTTCCCTGAAGGCAATACAAAATGGAGTAGCTTACATCTTTAAATCTCTGACTTTGAGATCTTCTGTGAATCTCTTTCCAGTCATTTTGCTTGACCTTAATCTCTCTCCCCACCCATAGTTCCATTTTTCTTCGAAAGTTAGACAGCTTTATCTTAATTTTTATTCTGCTCCCAAACTGACTTGATATGTTTGGGAGTACGGATGAGAAGTTTCAGTTCTGTGTATAGGTGTGGTGTTACGTGTTTCTGAACCCAAGTTTTGGTTCAAATTTTCTGGGCAGTAACTTGCCATTTTCTTAGGTTAGTGTGTAGGCTAATTACACAACTGATATTGCTCACCTGACCCATTTCTGCAATCAAAACCACCCTGTAGAACTGCCAAAAAAATTTAAAAGGGGCCCAGTGAGACAGACAGCAAATACACTAGAAGTCAATGTAAGCTTGATGTAGATGAATTCATTTAGTCACGTGATAAATTCCAGCTTCAAGTGGCATGAGCTTTTAAAACGCTGATCAATCCACTACTGAATGTTACTGGTTAATTTGCTATGCAACTCTATTTCAAGTATCAGACTGCATGCGTTTTTCTCATAAAAAATATGAAGTTAAAAAAGCAATACACCAAATATAGTGACTTAAACCCAAGTATTTGTACACCATACTATACGAATAAGATTTGGTTATTAATTTGATGACAGCACAGCAAGGTTCTGCACCTTGAAGCCAACTAGTGAACCACTTGTGTTAGGTTACATGTTTTGTGTTTAAATGCACATTTATTAAAAGCATACAGTAGCATGCTCTTGCTCAAAACAGCAAAAATATACAAAAACTTCTTTTTCAAAATATTTAAGTGCCTAAAAAGTTAAAATACTTGGTAACTAATAATTAATGCTGCCACCTCGACCAAATCCCTGCCTGCATAGCTTTCTTGCTAGGCATACTGTTTCAGTTTCATTAAACATCACTAGACAACAGCTTCCAAAATGTGTAAATTGAAACCAGCAATGCTGTCTTCTTCTGGGCCTACTGGAGAAGGGTTTCATTAGCTGAGAGCCTGGAGGTGCAAGTTCTCAAGTTTTCTTTGTTTAGCTCAGGGTCTCAGAAAATTTTGCTTTTTGACCTCTTGCTTTGTTGGTTGCTTTATTCCCAGGAGAACAGCACTGTCGGGGAGAGGGTGCGGTGGGGAGGAGTTAGGAATTGCTAGTAAAAGTCCCTTGGAGGAAAGAGAAAGACCTAATGGTGAGGCAGGGAGAAGAAGAACAGTCATTGACAAGGTTTGTTCACATTGACCTGTTGCTTTTAGACAAAAATGCAGTTTCCACACAGGTTTATCATTTCTTTGGCCCACTAGTTTTTGCATTCATTACATAGATCATGGCAGGTGGATAGATCATTCAGGTGAATTATTCTGCAACTTGTCTCACTGTCATTTCTTTCCATTGGCCATAATCTATAGCCACTTCTATTTTCTTTTTCAATTACATGGGGAGTGTTTTCCTTTCCCAGTTGGAGCACTGTGTCTCCAACCTCTGGCAGGAGCGGTGGATGTAAGCAGATCAGTTTCCATTACAGGAGGCTGCTTACTTCCCAAGGTGCTTTGTCTCCACACCACCATCTCCCAGTCATGTCTGAACATTTCATACCATTTTATAGGTAAATATATTGATTTATTTTTTTGTAGGAAATACGCTTCATTCAGGTCCAGAAAGCAACAGCACACTGCTTTCTCACACCTCCTCAAATTTCAAACAACATGCCGTTAGTGCAGCCATTAATTTTCCAGTTGACCATCCCAGTAGAATTTAGGTAACATTTCGTCAGTATTCAGCACTCTCAAATCTTAAGGCTTGTCCTTCATGCTCAGCGTAGCTGTTCCCCAGCGGAAACCCATACCGATAGGCCTCCATGCTCTCAACTGGTTCAGGTTTTGTGGTGATTGGGTCGTGCTGGTAGAGCAATGCCGACTTGATCATTCCAAAGTCTTCCTGAATCTTCATCCCTGAATAGATAGTGCCTGAGACATTTTCAGCCACATGTGTATAGCTCTGAAGGTTTTTCATGTCACAGAGGTTGTCGCTGTATTTCAGCATGGATGGCTTGTACGCCTGGTAGGACACCTTTGTGGTGGTTGTAATTACAGTCTGTAGTGGTGGGGTCATGGGAGAGGGGCTGGGACCGTATTTGCTGGCGTACTCACCACCATAATAAGGGCGGTTAGTGCTTGTCTGCATCTGACCATAGTCGCTCCTGTCTCCACTGCCAGTTTTTCCCCAGATTGGTTTCAGTCCATAGTGCCTACCAGTATGATCAAAGCTCTTGTCACTGCTGGTCAAGGAATTATAGTGAGATCCATTCAAACTGGTAGGGTCGGCATCAAGGGGAGGATTTGCTGGATCTTTATAACATGATGGGTAAGGGCTAGAGCTAATGAAAGGAGTAACTCCAAACTCATAACTACATGGCCTGGGCACACAGATCCTCGGATTGGGGCACTTCTGGTATGGCAACAGCTGATCCTCTTGGAAGCTGGCCGAGTCATAAGACATCTTGTAGAGGTCAATATTTTGTGGCAAAGGGTAAGACTGAGCTGGAATTGAAAAACTGGTGTCTGTGATGATGCTGACTCTTTCTGGGACATCTATGGAGGGCAGATTTTGCATGTTACTGACATAACCACTGCTATCATGGTATCTTCCTGCCTGGAAAGGACAAGAGCTTTGAGATTCAGGAGTGAATACTGCCTACAGTGTACATCCTGACATTTGCACTACTGATTGTTTCAGTCCCAAATGAAGAAATGTAGCATGGTATAAAACTTTATGTTGCCCTGGACTTCCCAGTGTGTACTTCTGACAACTTTTTAACTGACACAAAACCTTAACTTACCTCTGAGTTTAGAAGTCGCTTTTTCTGGGAATTCTGAGAAGACAACATTTGCTTCTTAATTGCACTTCGTCTTGCCTCTGCCTCCAGTTTACTCTCTGGTCTAGGGTGGTCGTGGACTCCTTTAGCCTAAATAAGGATAATCAAATAATGATATGCGAACTGGAAGTGGGTGAGAGAAAAAATGCAATAATAAAATGAGAGGTATCTGTGACATAACCTACAATCTTGCACAAGGGAGCTCAGAGAAGAAACTAAAGAACAAGGAGGGATTGAATTTAAAAAGAAATTAATAAAACCCGGTTGGGACTTGCAGGTAGAGAAAAGGAAGAAGTGAGGGAGGAAAAGCCAGTGATTACTGCAGTGCTGCGAGACAGAATGATGAAGGAGCAAAGGCACTACCCATGTTTAGGCCATTCAGGAGTAGCTGATCAGAACCAAAGAGGTGGTGGTGAGAAAGTATTATAAATTGAGTTTAATAGTTTTTTTGCACTCATTTCTGCTTGATAACATCCACTACTAAAATGACAACAATAGGCTTTAAAGAGGTTTCTCACTACTTTAAAACAATTACCACCTTCTTAAAGGACACTGAAATACACACACATGAAAGCCATCAAAAGATGGTCTGCTATTGAAACATCTGTGAATACACAGACCTATGTATCCAAAGCTATATTCACATATGATAAAACAATGTATGCTGCATGCAGTTACCCATTACGCTTTTCTAAGCAGAGCTTCATATAGTCCCTAATACAAACTAGGAAACTTAAAACTGCTTTTAAAATGCCATTGTTTCTCAGATAGAAGTTAACTTCTAAGTGAGAAAGTATTGGCAGTTTTGATAAAGATCTTTTCAGTCTCTGCATTTGTACAACAGCATATCTCATTAGCAGGAATGATAAATAACAGGTGAGAATTTGGAAGTGTCATCAGTTTGCTTCCATTTACTGACTGGAAGAACAGAGTTCACCCGAGTCTGGGTCAGGGAAAAAAACAACAACAACACATTCAGCAGAGAATGTCATCTCAAAACAGAAGCTTTTTCTGAGGTTTTTGTCCTCACATGGCTTAAAAAAAAAGCAAGACATCAAGATGAAGCTTCAAAACAACTTTCTAAATATTGTTTCTTTTTTCAGCAAGTTTTAAAATCCTTTTAAATAATGTTATTTTCCACATGAAGTGAAATTTTTATATTTGATCTTAAGCAATTTAAGTGATGCTTTCCTTTCCCCATTTTTTAAATCTTAGTGGAAAATAAATCCTTGGCAATTCAGTCATCAGACACGTGCCAAAGTGTAGGACAAACTCTTTGTTCCCATTTGTATGTTGTAATCAAAAGAACTTAGACATCTATCACGATGTTATAGCAAAGATGGAAAACGTTAACTCTCAAATACTGCTTTTTAAAAATACAGCCAAGCGTTACTGTTTTATTTGTTACGTCCATGTTTACAGTACAGAGGAATCCAGGCATGGACCAGAACTCCGCTATGCTCACTCTGTCCGTGCACTTATATGTATACATAGTTTGAAAGTGTGCGCGTATGTGTGCTTTTTACCTGGAAAAATATTGCTTTGCCATCAAGCCTCCAGAAGTTGGTGACAGGATAGCCACTGTGCCCGCGGCAAGGGATGAGCTGGAGGGCTGCGTTGCAGTTTGGACAGGCCTTCTCTGCAAGTACAGGTAGAGAAAACACTGGTTTGAAGGGAAGGCAGAGTGCAAGAACAGTGAGTCTTTCATTGAGATTCACATAGAGGTATGATACTTAAGTAAATGTGATGCAGAGTACCAAGCATAACTGAACGGTAAGGACTAGAGCTGTATACTTAATAAAAGCTAGTGATTGAGAGCACTGTAGGCCCATTTGTCCTTAGTTATTTACAGGCAGACATTGACAAAATTTGGAACTAAATGTATCCCTCCCGCTCTTCACAATGCATGCAACCACATGCGATTCATGCAAAGCAGACTTTCAAGAAGGCAAGGCTGATCTCTGTTCAGAAATCAGGCCTAGCTGGAGGAATTAGGTCCCCTACATCCCAGAATCACAGAATTATAGGGGTTGGAAGGGACCTGCAGAGATCATCTAGTCAACCCCCTGCCACAGCAGGCTCCCTAGACCAGGTTGTGCAGGTAGGTGTCCAGGCGGGTCTTGAATGTCTCCAAAGAAGGAGATCCCCTCACTTTGCTGCTTCTGCCGCGCCTTGTCGCAGATGGCGGGCCGCAGCTGCAGCCTGGCACCACCAGGCAGGGCACAGCTCCCTGCGCACACCACAACGCCCAGGCAGGACTTCTTCAGGATCTGGCAGTTGTGGTTGTTGGTGTTGCGCATGGCCCAGCCGCTCAGGTGTCGCTGCGCGTTCTTCTCCTCGCTGGAGTAGATGAGGCGCACATAGCCATCCGGCCACTCCTGGAAGGCATCAAAGCACTCAGGCTCCTGTGACAAGGAGAGCAAAGTGGCATGAGCAGGAGGGGAGATTTCATAGCAGCTGAACGGCATAGGACTGCATCAGGGGAGGGTCAGGTTGGGGGTTAGGAGAAGGTTCTTCACCAGAGGGTGGCTGAGCCCGGAATGGGCTCCTCAGGGCAGTAGAACAGCCCCAAGTGCTGGCATGCAGGGAGTGTATGGGCAACACTCTCAGACATTGGGTTGGATTTGGGTGGTCCTGCGTGGAACTGGGTGTTGGACTTCAGGATCCGCATGTGTCCTTTCCAATTCATGCTGCTCTGTGATGGTGCCGCCTTGGGGTTTTGTCCCAAGGGCTCTTTCTATGAACTGTCAAGCAGCAAATATGGAAAAGGCAGAAAAGTATTTTTTAAGGAATAGCTTATTCAGAAAGAGCCCGTAACAAGAGAAATGCAGCCTAAGCTTCCACGCCTCAAGAATCAGGAGCCATTCTCTTTTTGCATGATTTCTTCTCATAAAGAGTGGTGAGGCAGTGGCACAGGCTGCACATGGAGGTGGTGGAGTCACCGTCCCTGGAGGAGCTCAAGAACTGTGTGGATGTGGCACTGAGGGACGTGGTTAGAGGGCATGGTGGAGATGGGTTGGTGGTTGGACTAGATGAGCTTAGTGGGTTTTCCAACCTTAATGATTCTATGATGACTGGTAATAACAGGGTCTCTTGTCACCAGTGCCCCTGCACAGTGAGGTTTGTCCAGCTGGTGGATATCACCTCGTTACCAGCACTCCCTGGCTGCCCACCACCTGTGTGCTTGTGGGACTGTGCACCTGAAAGCTTCAAGTTTTAGTTGGGCGATAGTTGCTTGAGGTGCATCTATAGCAAGTTGAACAAGGAAAAAAAAGAGCAAGCATATGAAACCAAACCCCCACAGAGCAACCCACAACTGACCACTGGAAACACGTATATTCCATTATGTATGTAGCGGTTCAGAGAAAGAACACTTCCATTTGGGATGTCACTAGCTTTCTTCTATCAAAATGTAGTTGCCATAAAAATTAAGTAATGCCTAATTCTTTAAACTCCAAACACAGTGTAAATAAAAATTTCCTGCAACATTCCCTTAACATACATACGCAGCACATGTGAGTGGTCCCAACGAATTCAGGTGTTTGCAGAGTTAATCCATGTGTAATTGCATGTTATGTGCAAAATTAAATGCATGATGAAAAATATGTGGACTGAAAACATATTTAGAGCTTACAAACAGAGGAAAAAGTGATCTGAATACTCATTTCCAAATACAGTTAATCATATGTGAGCAAACAGATACAACATTTAGGTGGCTTTAATTATATTAGCAGAAAATAGTCAACCTAAGATTCTTTCTTTAGGAAAGAGGGGGAAGGAAGGTCGTTTTGGGAGCTCACACGCAGCTGGACGAGGTTATGTATCAAATCGCGATGTCCCACCCGCAGCCGTGCCCCGACCCACCCCTTACCTGGGGCAGCTTAGGGTCGTTGATGTCCCAGGTGAGCTTCATGCTGGGAGCAGCGGCTGGCGGAGGCTCCTGCTTTTATCGCTTCGGGGCGGCCCGCACCTCCTGCCCGGCCCCCGGGGGCTGCCCTGGTTGTGCTGGGGAGAGGGGGGGCTCCCCGCCGGGCATTGGGGGAGGTCTGCAGCCCCCCAGTATCACTAGAGCGGCGTGGAACTGTTTGGAGCAGCCCTGAGGGCTGGTAACTCTCCCTCTGAGAGAGCCATCGTAGCATTCAGAGGGTTTCAGTTCTTTGGGAAGTTGCACACACTGGATTTTTAGAGGTAAAAAAGCAGATGATGCCCCTTCTGTTTTTTTTTTTTTTTTAAGAAAAAAAAAGAATTGGGGGGGATTGTTTTCCGTTCTCAAAAACAGAAAGGTAAAATAAAAACGTGTGTGATGGCTCTGAAGACGTCGGGTGCTTCGTGCTCCCGTAATGCTTTAAACGGGAGCACCTGGCTAAGGGCTTTTCTCGTTCGCTCCTTTTACCTGGGAAAGGAGCTCCATTTCCCTCTCCATTGCAAAATAAAGCTGGCCCTGCGGTCCTACCGAAACTGGACGTAGCTTTAGGGAGCGGCGGCTGAGAGCGAGGAGGGTTTTTGTTTCTGGGCTGGGAACGGGTCAGCCCTTCTCCAGGAGCTCCGGAGCCCAGCGGAACACCGATGGTCGCTGCCCCCGGGAGGTGGGGAAGCCTAGTCCGGGCTCGGACACCCGTGGGGCTTCGGGCGCCTATAGGAGGTGCTGAAATTTCGTTTTGGAGGTAAAACGAGCCTTTGGGGGAAAGGTAGGGGAACTGAAAGTTTGTCGGGTTTTGAGCAGAAAAATGTTTTATTTTTCTTAATTTTTGGTGCTTCCTTTTGTTTTCAAAGAAGGGAAAACAGTGATGAATGGAGTAGAGAGATAACCAGCAACATGGCAGCCCATGCAGAAGACTATGTAAGGAGCTTTTAAATATGTCTTTACCTTTATTTTGTAAGTACCTGCCTGTATATAATTAAAGATGCATTCTTACATGGATGTAGCAGTGCTCAGAGTTGTCAGTCATTTAATGGAAGTAGAGACGTAGGTAAATATAGAAAAAGTTTTCAATACTTCAACTTTTTAAATGGCATTGTGAGTGTTTTCTCATAATCAGTCCCACAGTACTCCAAATGCTTGCCTTTGTTATGTGATTACTTCCCCTGTCTCTACAGCTTGAATCGCTGCTCATTGATGCCTTTAAGGGAAAGGGGTACCAGAAGATAAGTGACCTGCTGCAAGAGAGAGAAATAGACTCGCTGCAGAAGTACAGCAACTCTCTCCTTAGCCAGCTTGACAAAGCACTGAGAAGAGTGAGTACCACAGCCTGTGTACCAGAACTGATCTTAACCACCCTGTAATGCTGCCTCTGTTACCCATGGGCTGGGATGACAGAGCACGGCTCTGTCTTTCTATAGGAGCTGGACAAGAATGACTTCCACAATGTGTCCTTGCTGCTGAAGTGTATCCAGCTCTACTTCAAGAGTGATCTCCAACAGGGGACAAGCTTGTTTGTTGAGCAAGGACTTGTAGAAAAGATGAGTATAACACCCTAAGCGAGTTACTAATGTGATCTAGGGTTGCTTACATCAGGATTTGTAGTGAGAGCTAGAACGTGGCTTGTATGGTTCTGCTAAAAGCATTTTTTTTTCCAGATGTATTTCATGAGCTGAGTGAGGAAATTTTTTTTACCTTCCTGACATTGTTTTCAATGCAGAAACTGACATTATGGTTGTACTTATCGCCTGAATTAAGAGGACTGTGATTTTCTTTTTTAAGCTGACAGCGGAGGGAGAGGATGAGTTGATGAGTGTCATTTGTGAAATAATAGAAATATGTTCTAATTAAATTTCAAATGCTGCAGCAAAATGCTATGTTAGTAACAGAACTGATGAGCAGTTTTGTGCTTTTATGACTTTAAAAGCTGATATACTCTCTAAGCAGGTCCACTTGTAAGCTTAGTGCAACAGCTGCATTTAATTTGTAATTGTATTTTATCTCTAATCAGTATAGTGCTGCTTTCAGCTGGCATCAGTTGTAGCAGAAGAAAGGCACCTGTGTCTGAGATGAATGATGCCGGGCTCTGATAGTGCTCTGTTAGTAGGGCTGTGTCCAGGAGTTCTCAGCCCAACACACTGCACCAATGCTTTTTAATGATGCTTTTTAGGGATATGGTTGCTCAAAATTGCTTTCTCGAGAGAACGTTAACCAATTTTTGCTTGTCTAAGCTCTGTACCTCCAGTGGTGCATTGATCTGTAGCTACTCCTAGGTGTGTGATGCTGTTCAGTGACTTGGTTAGCATGTATTCATAAAATACAAAAGCAAAAGCTTGTAAAATCTCTTCCGTGTTATTTTACTTCCAGAACATCTGGAGCAGGTAATTTTGTAGCAGCTATGATGCTTCACAGCAATGTGACAAGGGGGTCCCAGGCACCAAGGGCAGGTGCCTCGGGATCAGAAAGGAGGGGAATATGGGGAGGAAAAGGGGTGCAAGTGCTGCTGAGTGCTGTGAGAGTGGCTGCATACATGGGCAGCTAACAAAACTCAGCTCCTTCACATCGTGTGGCTTTTAACATGGTACAGGGCTGTGATTTCACAGGAGTTGAGAACAGTTCTGTATGCATAAGTTTTGCTGCAGATACATGTAGCGTAAGGTTTACTAGCTTGTCTTGCAAGGCTTTAACTGATTATCTTAATTTTTACATGGTATCTTGGTTTGAAAGAGCAAGAGCGTTTGTGATCCTCATTGACCCAACCGAAAATAGTTTTTTGATGGTACTTCTGGAAGACTTCTTTGACTCTGCATTGGTACGTACATGTACTAAGGGGAGTTGAAGGGCTGTCTTTATTGTATAAGATAGAAAACTATTCGTGAATGATGGCTATCAGGTACAAATTCTTCTGCTGAGATGGTTCCGGTTATTTCTCTCTTTGCTGTCTGAAACAACTAATTTACTTAAAGACTGATCTGTCATTTAGTTTTTATTTATAGTATTCATGACTTTAAGCTTATTGCAGCACTCACATTCCAGTAAGGAAAATGCTCCAGATCTCACTGTCTGTACACACACTCTTGGTGTGAGTGTGTGAACTTCTTGTGTGTGCAGGCATCAGCCCAGCTGGATATCTGTACTTACTAGAACTGTGTATGCTCTGAGTGTAAGAATTAGTTAAACTGCTTATGACTTGTTAGCTGTTCATGGCTGCAGCTTAATTTTTTAGGGGATGGTAAAAGATATTTAAGCAAAATCAGGCTTTCTTGTTCCTCTTTGAAATTATATGAAAGGCTCCATAGGTAAATTATTTGTCAGAGTTTGATGCCTTTGTCTTCCTAGGCCATTTCTTCTATGTGTTTTCACTGTGGAGGATAAGGTGATGGTTTTGTGCGTTTCTTTTCACCTGTTTTGTTTTTTTTAATTTTTTTTCAAGAGACTTCAGAACTCTACTACTACACTACAAGTATTGCCATTGCCTGTAGCAATACTTGTAGTTGAAGTGTGTAAACATAAATGGTGTTGTTACATAAGGGTACCCATATGTGCACCAGAATGTGCTGGGATGTGGGTTTTGCAAGAATTAGAGGGTGCTGCTGAATTCCCTGGGGTAGTGGGTGTCCTGCTCCTCCCTGCTCTGTATGATGTGGGGTGACCATATGTGACACCTGTCCTAGGTGACAGTGCTTTAACAGATGTGGGTACAGCAATGTTTTAGGCTATTTCAGCCCCTGAGAGGTGTGATGGTAGGGACATAAGTGCCTAGGCACTTTGGCTATTACTGTTCTCCAGTCGCTGTATGTTAATGGACACTTCCCTTACTTTTTTCATTAGGTGATTTGCAAATGCAGTAATGAAGGTCAGTATCTGTTATTTTTCCATTCTTATGTCTTCTGAATCTTAGCCTTAGGAGCACATTTCTTAATGCTGTTTGAACTCTTTCCCCTCTCTCCTCTTCTTCCTCCTCTCTATAACATATACTTTAAAACCTCCTCCCAGTTTCCTTCCAGTTCATGTTTGTTAATGTGAATATCAGAGCACAGAACACTTCCATTTTTTTTAAATTATTTTTCATGTGCTAAACATACTAGCTGTGGTACATTGTTTAAATGGCCATTGTCAAATATTTCACTCAGCAAGGGGTGCTGCTGTAAGGATGCCAACCTACGTGTCATCCCTTTGCAGCTCAGCATGGTAACTGCCCCCCTGTAAGCTCGATTTAAAGCTGAATCCATAACTGGAATAGTTTCACTGCTTCAACACTGCAAACTGATGTTGTTTCACCTATCTCTTACGCAGATTTTATGCTTGTTGCTAGCTGTAACCTTGCAAACTCTTTTCATAGGGAAGAAGCAACTGGTAAACTTGTTTCTGCCTGAGCTGGGGCGTCTGGTGACAGAAGCAGGCATTTGCTGCGCTCTGCGGCAGGAGGTAAGGCTCATGCTCTGAGTAGACGTAGGTGAGTGTGTGTGACTGAATAAAAATGTGAAAAATATCTAACTGGCTTCTTTCTGTCCCTGCTCCATCTTCTTCCTCTATTTGGGGAGAAAGGCTTTGAGGACTCTCAACTCTATACTCGATAGCGTCCCACGTGAGGGCAGAAAGAAACTCTCGCTGTCGGAGGAGATGTGTTTCCTCACGTAAGTATTTCACCAGCAATGCTGTTGCAGGGAGGGCAGCGTTCAGTTGGGCTGCAGCACTCTCTGGTTGTGTGGGTACAGATGAAGTTACTGGGCTTTCTACTGTGTTTCATGCATGATCTTTATGATAAAGTTTATGCTTCTATTTAGTCTATTAGTCTCACTTCAGTGTCTTATTTCTTCTTTACCTTGTTGCATTCTGTTCTTTCAGGAAGGATCTTGCAAAAACGATGCTGGAGGCTGGTGGTAAGAAGTACTCAGTGGTTATTCTTATGAAGCAAGGGTTCTCTGCCTTCATCTGCTTATTTAATGCAGATGAATTATGGTTCAAATTATTTTCTTGCAGGTAGTTGATTTTAGGGGAGGAAATCAGATAGTAATTTAAGGATGTCTTTATAAAAAAAATGATTAGATGCAACGATTCTGTTTTTTCTAACTAGTGTTAGTGATTCTTATTAACTAATAGGAAAAGCTGAAGTGATATATGTAGAAAAGTAACAATGTAGGTAATTACGAAGTGTGCTTGCAGTTAGCCTTAAGCAAACAAAAAAAAAACTACACCCAGACTTTAACCACAGATCTGTGATGTGAACAAACTGCAGTTAAAGGGGTTTTATTACCTCTCAAGTCAAATCTTCATTTAGTTTTCTCCTAGTCGCAACACTTCTGGGGCAATGACTGCATCACATGACACATGCCATGATTGGAGTGTGTTGGCAACAAGGCTTTGTTCTCATCCTATCCCTGGTATACAAGAACATCTTGCATTGCGGCTGTGTGCAGTAGTTACTGGCATCCCCTGCCATCTGAGTGGGGAGGATGCCCACAGCTCACGAGGGCTACTGTCCTTGGCTGCTTGACACTGCCATTTGCCTGGGTAAATCCAAACAGAGCTGAGGAATCAATTTATAGCTGTTAGTGTAAGAGTAGCAGTGTTAACCCTCTGTGTTTCTAGGGGGGTATATTTATCCTCTGTTTGTGTTTGCCATGTAGATTATGACCTTCAGGTTGCCCTTTCAGAAGCACTTTGTAGGCTAACAATAAAAAAATGGAGAGATGACCTTGTTAACCACTGGTTTGAAGATAAATATCTTGCTGAAGCTTTCAAAGAGATCAAGGATAAAGAATTTGAGACGGTGAGGGTTCTTATTTTGAAAACAACATATTCAACAAGTCTGTGTAGGGGCTGGTTTTGTTTGAGTTCAGTCAGGATGTCCTTGTAAGAGGTTCCCAAAGAACTGATTTTATAAATATGAAATTACTTAGTTAATTGTGAATGGTTTTTCTTTTTAACCTGACAGATAAATGAGTATAGCTCTTCTTCCTGAAGTGCTTGTATGGTTTATGTTTAGAGGCTGGCTGGTTATATGTTGGGTTGAACCCTTCATAGCAACCTGAGTTCCCAATGGCCTTTAGTGCCACACTGAGTTAACAGCTTTTAACTGGAGTAGAGGCTATACATCTCCAATAACATATCACTTTTTCCAAAGGAAATATAGCCTGATTTTTAATAAGATGTTCTTTGTCTTGAAGGACTGCAGAAAATTTCTTAACCAGCTAAATGAAAGGCTTGGGAATAAAAGAAGGTAAGCTGTGAATTGGGAAACTAAACTATAATCCATTTGAAAACTGTTGGGGTGAAGTTGATAAGTTGTGTTATATTCTGCAAAAATGATTTACATCACAGACATGAATAATTAAGTTGCTCTTAAGAAAAAGACTTTATTCATTCTAGTAGTGATTCTTTTGAAAGTTAAAATCATATGTATCATATGAAGTCTGCTTTTCTTCCAGAGTCTATTCATTTCCTTGCCTGTCTGCTTTTGCTGACGTGAACCAGGTAAAAGATTGTCATGCTGGACTGCATTATCTACAATTCTACTGCAGTTCAAGTAGTTACTTTGTGCAGAGTATATTTCTTCATCCAATTTTTCATTAAAGAACTTAATTTTCCAGAGTGCAGAGTGTAACTTTCCATTCTAGTTCAAAAGTTTGCTTGTTTGTCAACCAACTCCTAGCTTACTGCTGCTGACTTTGCTTTTGTGTCAGCCAAATGACAGAGGCAGCACTTCTCTTCATGGTGATGACTGAAAAGAGATCTAAAATGCCTCAGAAGAACTCTGATTCTTCCAGCAGGGCTCCTCCCAGACTGCCAGAAAACAAGATCAGCTTGATGCCCATGTAGGAGAGGTCATAGTTGCGGTTATAAATTCTCCAGATTGCTTTCTAAGTCTTCAAGTAAATGTACATATTTGTGGCACTGTTCCTGACAGTTGTACCGAAACAAAACAAAGTCACTAAAGAGTTTTGTTGAAAGCTGGTACTGCTGCTTTGACTTATCTCAGGTGCTCAGTAATCCAGAAGGCTTCAGAGACTTTACTTGATGCCAACATGCAGGCTTTTGCATGAGGTATTTCCTTTCACTTAGCTGATGTACAGCCCTGTTCTGACTTGTTGGGTATGACTAGATGAATGGTAGGCTTGCAAATTGCAGGTTGATCCTGAGTTAACTTTCTGGAAGGTATATGTACATGTAGGGCAACTATTTTCCAGTTTCGTTTTGTTAAAGAAAACTGAGAATGATACACTAGAGGAAATGACAACACTACCACCATGTTTTCCCAGGTGAAGAAGCCATCAGATGAGAAGCTGGAGAAGTTCTGGATTGACTTCAACACTGGCAGTCACAGTGTGACTTTCTACATAGATAGTACTGAGGTAATCGTAAAGCCCTGGCAACTCTGAGCTAGCCTAATGCAACAGGTGGATGCTCTATTGCTGATGTGTTGGTTTTGGTTCTCCAAGGGTGTTCTTTGGGACTCTGTGAGGCTGCAGAAAGAAGCAGTCAGCTGTTACAGTCTGAAGGGTAAGATTTGGCAGTTCCTTCTGTTTGTCTGCAAGGCAGAGGGAGCCTATGTAAAATATCACCATTATCAAGTAGTTCCCATGTCCTCCCTTCTCTATGCTGAGTACTTTGATCACCTTGCACCAGCGCTCCCTATACTGATTTGTGGCATGTGCTTATGTTCAAGATCGGGTTTTCAGTGGCCTTTCACACTGGTTGATTGACTAGTGCAGGTGAATACCTTTGCTAGCCACATCAGGCTCTACAGAAATTCATTTTCTGGATGGTGCCTGGGGAACACCTACATTGCCATTAAGAGCAGAACCAAAACAGTGACTGAATGTGTGCCAGGCAGGTGGAACCACCAGTGCTTCTCCGAGCTTCACCAGGCTCCTGTGTGTGTAGGTGATGCTTCCATGTTGTGTCCTGCAGTGGTAGTGGAACCATGAGGAAGAAAGGTTTGCATGTGTTGTGGTTTTATTATAATTTTCACTTGGCATGAACTGCAAGACCCTATTTGCAGTAAGGCTCTGTAAGTTGCTGAGGTGGTAGGGGGACCGGGTTGTTCCTTGCACCCAGTCAGGATATATTAAGGGGGCTTATTTGTAGATATGAGGGTAATGGATGCATAATCACCTGGACCCAATGAGAAAGAAATGGATGAGAAATGTAACTGGAAATGCCATGGGCAAGGAGTGAAAGAAACTACCTAAACATTAAAAAAAAGTATTTGGGATGATAGACTGAATGCCTTGCTCTAGAAGAGTTTTAACTTTTGTTTTCCATGCAGAGGATGGTGGAGAGAAGATAGTCAAAATTTACATGAAGATACCTGCTACTCTTAACAAAACAGAAGCAACAAAAATCAAGTTATGTTTCAGTGCTGAGTATGAAATCTTAAATATACTTAAAAAAGTCCTTGGAGATGAAAAAATGATGGTAAGCTCTTAGCATTAGGTTTCTTTTTTTTCTTTACTAAACTGTCTTTTATTGATATACATTTGGCAAAAACATCTAGTGGCTTTTTTCCCCGCCTCTTCATTGTATACTATTCTTCCCCTTGAGATTTTGTGACTCTCAATGTGGCTGTTCTTCTCTTTGGCCTGAAAGAGATAGTAGATACTTCATAGGAGAAAAGTTTCTAGGGACTCTAATTTATGCTTTAGAAGCTGGAAAGGTTAAACTGTCTTGTTAATAAATTGATTAATGTGATTACTTCTGCTGAGGTTTTTGAAGTAGCTAATAAAGCCTGTTGCACTTAATTGCCTTGCTTGAACTGAACTGTGAACAAGTTCTCACACTCACTTGAAGTATTGCCCAGGTTGAACAAATTGTGACGTGAGAATCTGGTGAAAAGAGGAACTGCAGGACGTAGACTGACTGTAGACTTTTAATCTAAACACTAGCGTCTTTTTTTTTTTTAAAAGCTCATTTTTTATTATAAGATAATGGAAGAAAACAGGAGGGTGTTTTATCAGTTTGGTAATTTCTAATCCATTTAATTTATCTGCAGACCATGGGATCTACAGAAAACCTTACGTTAGAATAAATAGTCACAGTGTAGTGGCAGGAGATGAGATGTTTCCAAATGGTCAGCTTGGCTAGCATCCAACGATTTGTTGCTGGTGGTTAACAGATGTTAATTATGCTATGAAGTAGCTAACTGAATTAGATAAAGGATTCTACTTCTTTAAGGTCGTTTCACATTAGATTTCTTCACGCTAACAGACGAATGTGGGTGAAGAGGAGTCCATCCACACTGAGAAGCAAACCAGGCAGAATGAAGGTGATCTTTTTTGTCATTATTTTATTTTATGGAGTTTAAGTTGTTCAGTTTCAAAACGAGTATCTTTAGTCACAGTCCTCTGCTTGCAGTTAGCCACATTTAAAAAAGGCAGGGAAAACAACTCATGGAGACTGGATCTGTGCACTGGCAGCTACAGTGTGCTTCAGATTTCTTCAGATGCATACCCAAAAGAGCTACTTTTAGCTGTAGCTATGGGACAGCAATTACTTCAGTAGTCCTTCCCATTTCTCTCCATTTACAATCCAAAATAAGCTGTAATGGAAGTCCTTCAGATGCTGAAGGCACAGGTGAGGAAGCACTTTCATTAATGTTCATCTTGAAACGTGTACACAGGTATGAGGTAGGCACTACTACATAAAACAATCAAGCAGTACGAAGAGTAGAATGTAGTTTATCTGTAGATAAACAACCTTTGCAGTGCCTTTTGGAGAATCTAACACAGTGAAGAAGATGGTGGAAGATCTAGTCTAGCGCTTTAGTTGGATATGAGAGGTGTTGTGCCATGTGTTGCAGAGCTAAGGGTCAGGGCAGTAGCAGAACATCTTTGTATATGATGAGGAGTAAGCTCAAGATGCTGATTTATTAAGATTTCAATTCTGCTCTTGGTAATTTAGGGTTGTTTAATGCTGTTGTTTTACTAAGCATAATCTTCAGATGTTTGTGTCTAATAGTTGGTAGTGTTACACTTCTATGTATGTGCATAAGAACAGAGAGGTGTATGTGTTTAAATACTATGAAGATATTCTCATCTAAATTGTTGTTTTGCAGTGACATCTCAGTCCAGTGATCTACAGAAGAGGAACAATCCCAAAAACTCTGAAAATGTGGACCCCATACCGGAAAACTTGTTCTCACAACACAGCGAGCAGTTAGCAGGCACTGTAGCAGTGAGTGTTTGGTGTATGGTGAAGCAGTCCTTGTGTCCCCTTTTTCTTCTCCTCTAGTTTTTCACAGGTGTAGTTAAAACTTTCTTTCCAAGAAACCTTGTTTATACTCAGACGTGACCTATTTTTAAACTCCACTTTTCTCATATCAATGGGAAGTCAGCCTAAATACATGTCCCCAGATCTGAAATATTGGCAAAATGCTTAAAAAACAAAACAAACTTTTTTCCTGCCTTGCAGGATGATGGTGGAATGATCTTATTAGTGTGGTGCTCATAGTATCACTCAAATATAACTCAGAGGCTCTTTATACGTGACTAGCAATGATCATGTAACTATTATTGCCACAGGCTGGCACTGCAAATCTGATCTTGTATAACAAACAAACAAACAAAAAAACCAACACAGAAAACCCCACTTTTTTATTAGTCATAAATGTGCTCTGTTGATGGTTTCATGTCTCCAAGCAGAAAATGTCTAACTCTGATGTCACCATGACTGCAGTGAACCAGCAGTCTGACATGGATGAAGCTGACCAAGGCTCAGGTCAGGCATGGCTCTCTTCAGTTCCTTAAGTGTTGACCCAGTTAAGTGTCATCTGGGTGACATGGTGAAGGTTCTGCTTTTGTGGGCCTTCCAGTGAAAGCAGGCAAACAAAAACATTTACTAGTAGCTCCGGAGGGTGAAGCTGTAGTTTCCTTGCCTCCTTCAGCAAACAAGTCCAAAACTCTATCTCCAAGGATGGATGCTAAGCCTAGGTAAGTGTCTTTCAGACAAGAAGCTGAAAGGTGTTGGCCTTTTTCCCCTCATACCTGGGGCTTAAATGCATGTGATTGAGGTTCATTTCATCAGTTATTAAATGAAAAAAAAAAAAACAAAACCTGCTTTGCCACCCTGGTTAGTGAGGTGATGCTACCTCTCATGCCTGATTTAATTAAAATGCAACATAAGTGTACACCTGTATTACAGATAGCTTAATTTCTGTTGTGTGCTGAGCTCATCAAACACATAGCTATTTGTAATAAGGACCATGACTTTGTGAAAGATCACGTGAAATTGTGTCCACCTTGGCATTGCTGATACCTTTTTTCAGAGCAGTGAAGGACAGTGTTACAGTTAACAAGTTGCTTTTCTATAGAGCTACTAGTTAGCTTTTCTCCCTACGCACATCCTAACCCATTGCTTTAAGGCTTATTTGTAGGAATTCCTTTCCTCTTAGTACATACTGAATGGACTATCTGGGCTTTAAAACACTGTCTCCTCAGCACTGTGTTCACTCATGTATCCTCCACAGTGAGAAGCCCCAGGAAGAGAAACCTATGGAAGCATCAACTCCCAAGGTACGTTTTCCTTGATACTCACCTGAGTGAAGACACACGAGGCGAAAGAAGAGATGCTCTGATGGTCATTCTACTGGGTTTTTGAAACATACATATATATATATATATATATATATGAACTGAAAGTTCAGAGGTTTTTGTAACACTTAGCCCCTGCACAATGAGTTCAAAGCTTCTAAACTATTTCTTTTGTACCCTTGATACCCTGTCCCCCTGATTCCAGCATCAGAATTTCCATGCTTTCTGGTAGGAATGAACTATGTAACTACAGTT
Organism: Aquila spilogaster; assembly: GCA_024606505.1. NCBI lineage: Eukaryota > Metazoa > Chordata > Aves > Accipitriformes > Accipitridae > Aquila > Aquila spilogaster. The sequence goes on from JANHGO010002406.1 coordinate 23,360, forward strand.
AGACTGTTGTTGTGATAGGAAGACTGTTTCCTGATCTTCCTTACCCCTGCTTTTATCAGACGTTAGGATGAATACATGACTTTGCAAATTGCGGTTTTTGATCCCACAATGCTTTTCTTTTTAGAAAGTTGGTACTTTGGAAAGAAGAACCAGAATGAGAGGTTTGGTCAAGCAGAAGACTGGAGGCAGGTATGGTGCAAGCACGTGGTGGGGTCTGGTGTCCCAGGTGGTTTTATCTCATTTATAGCTGTAATGGAATGGAACGTGGCTGTCATAACAGAGTCCCAGTTGTTTGGTATCTCACATTCTGGAGCTCTGAGCATCTGCTTGGATGAATTTTTTAACTGATTGTTGATAAGAAAGGAAAACTTTAGTGCAGAATGTCATTGTTACTGCACGGTCTGTGTTTTAAGATCAAATAACTTGGTGCTCCACTTTAGAAAACAGGAGTAACAGATTGTCAGGTGAGAATGGAGTACAGTACAGGACTTTAGTACAGTCGTTTTGCTCCCTCTAGTGCTTCATCTGAAAATGAGCATTTCTTTCTAGCGGAAAGTTTTCTGAGAAGCACATAATTCCTTATTCTTTCTGTCCTTTTGCTGTGAGAAAAGGAGAGCATGCTGCATGTTGAGAACTAACTGTAGGATTTTCTTCTAGTAGTAGTTGTTTGGTGAAAGAAAAATACCCTTCATTTTAAGTAATTAAGGGCATGAAAACAAAACTTAGGTGCATGCAGAGAAGTGATTAGAGGACAAATGTTTAATTTAAACATTAAAAGGGAATTACATTATTTTTTTTCTTGAATGATTCTGAACTTATCTTTCATTCATGACTTTCTCCTACCATGTGCTAAGGAAGGAACAAATATATATATTTTAGAGGCTGTGAGAACACTGTATTTAGGCAGATGACGTTTATTTAATTATGAACTTTGTTAAATAGTGAACACTCATAGTTTATTCCCCCTACCTCAGTACTTCGCAGTGCCTTTGGGTGACTACTCATGGCAGCCTGCCAGCAACACATACACACTGTTTTGTCTTGCAGGAAGGACTCCTATGACTTTGAGGTCTCAGACTCTGCAAGTCATGAGAAGGTAAAGTTGAGGGAGCTTTTAGGGGCTGTTCTGAGCTCACAGTTCAGCAACTACCAGAGAGCAGAGACTTGTAGTGGAGGAATACCTTTGATTGCAGATGTGCAGTGAGGGTGGGTGTGCTCACATAGCAAAGCAGGCTGCTTGTATTTCTCTATGGTGTTATACTTAAGGAATGGTTTTCAGGAGTGGGGAGAATTTCTGCTACAAACAGGACACTGCCCAGTCCTTACTGCTACCACTGGGTGTCCGCATGAAATCTTGTTATGTGGTTCACTGCCTGATGTCCTGACAGCTCTATCCAAAGTCTGTCTGGATAGAGGTGCTCTAATTTTGGTTTTCTTCTTAGGTTGCTGAAGCCAAAGGGAAAATTCTTGGCAAGAAAAATTCTTCACAAAATCAGAGGTACAGGAGCACCATCCTTAAAATACTTGCTTGGTGTAAGAACAGTTCATTGCCTTAGTTAAACTGTACTAAGTTAAGATTAAGAAGGCTATGTTATGTTTCCAAAACAATAGTTCCTTACTTAGCTATGATAGCATCTGTGAACGTTGGATGTCACCAGTAGCAACACTTAAAGAGAATCTGAAAATGTGTAAATTACTAAAGAGAAAAATTACTCCTGCCTACTTTGACAACAGTAAGACTTGTGTTCTTAAACTGATTTACCTTTAGAAAAATACTGAAGTCCTCTGCCTTTCATTTAGGTGCTAAATTTTGGGTATTTCCAAATTGTTACTGTCAGAAGCCAGACAAAGAAAATAAACCTGGCAATAGAAATGCTGAGTTCTAATAATTAATTTCTTACTATTAATCTGTATGCTTTTGTAATTGATGAAGTACTGTTTATTTAATTTGTGCAATTGATAAATTAACTAGCAGTGGCTGTGCATGAATAACTTGCTGGTCTCTTAACATGCCCTGCTGTTGCTGTGTAGCTGTGAGAGGAGGCAGGAGGATGCTCTAAGCTCTGCACTGACAAAGGACAAGTATCTGCCCCTCAGTGTTTTTGTGTAGCTTGAAGTGCTTCAGGTATTGCATTGTGGGGAGAAAGAAATGGATAGTTTCCTGTAGAGGAAAGGAATGGCTGGTGAGCTTTTTGAGGAGGGGCAGAGGGAGCTGGCTGAGCAGGACTCCTAATGGTGTCTTTAGTCTTAGTTATAGGAAGCATCTCTTCTCTGAAAGCAATAATGAAAAAACAAGCAACAGTGAGAGTGAAAAAAGCTGGATCCTCAACTCCCAGAAAGAGCAATTGCCAAAATCTCTCAACTACACCCGAAAAAGGCACAGGGTGAGAAGAAAATTAAAAGGTAGGCTTGGTTCATATAATGCATGATGAGCAGGTAAAGCTGCAGATGAGGAAGTGGCTGGTGGTTACTTGTGGAGGAGGATTCTTTCTCTTTCCCCTGCAGCTGGCATTTTTTAGCCGTGGTGCAGACCAATGGAGATAGCTCCCAATTGCATTGCTGGTAACCAAGTAAACCTTTCTTCCTGCAGTACTTCCAGTGTCATCCCCAAGTAGCAGCAATGAAAGCCAGATGGAGGAGGTGAGGAGCTGTCATGCTTAGATTTAGAAGCAGTATATATGCAAAATGTGAACAAATGAGTGAGAATCAATATGTTGGAATCATCTTAAGTGTTCTAATGAACAAATGCCAATTAGATGTTGCTGACACTGCTGATCTACTAGAGGCTGAGGATATAAGAAGTTCTCTGCTTCCAACTATAGCTTCTGGAAAGCTTGCCATGGGTTATACTGATAGGCAGCAAGTGGACCAGACATACATAAAGCACAATAAAACACAGTTGAGTAATACCAGGCCATTCCAGTGCCCAGCTGTTAGGTACTGTGTCTCAAATGTTTTGAAAACATTCCTACCTGAACACAGCAAGTATGGGAAAAGTCTCACTAGAACTGGAAGTTGCACTGAAAGTTTTAATCTTCCCCTGAAAACCTTTTCTATTTTCTCTTGACTGAAAATGCTTTGATTCTGCCACTGAAAAATTTAATCCACTATACAACTCTACTGGCTAAATGCAGAACTTGTGTGCAAATAAATTCAGGGCACAGTATTGAAGAGAGCAATCGGTTTGTGTTAGACATGTTTCATGGTCTCTGCTCTTATACATTTTCAAAAATCAATCCACTCAAAAAAACCTACTCATACTGTTTAAAGAAAATACATACTGAGGCTTGGTTTTGTTTTAGCAGGGAGCAGCAAGACAAAAAGGTAAAAAGAAAGTGTCAAGGAGAAAAAGCACATCCACCTCCAAGGGCAATGATTTACCTACAGTGGATCTTGCTGGTAATTTTTTTTTCTACTGTTGTCCAGTGTATTAGAAAAGCATTTCATTTTGCCTTTTTTCTTCATGTTTTCCTCATAAATGTTCTGCTTGGTGACGTTTCCTGTGATGGCTGCAAGGCCTGGGTATTGTTTGTAGGTGAAGCCCCTTGAACAGAGAGAGCAGCAGCTGGGGCTGTTAATCTGGCTTCTGGGGGAAGGATATGCTGCATTTGTGCTGCCTTACGCTATCTAGGCTGCTCTGCTACCTGTACTTAAGTGTCCAAGTATTGTTTCTTAGAAACAAAAAGATAGCTCTCTTCAAGCATTATATTTTAAGTCTTAAAAAAATAAATCAAGTGTAGCTATTAACACAAAGGTTGCCTACAAACTGGCATTTTCTTCTGTGTTGTAAAGCAAATACTGAATGCAGGCAGACTGTGGCTTGTATTTCAAGTTTGTACAAACCTGTCTGAACTTTATTCTGCAGTGCTGATTAACTTTTTAAAAAAATATTATCTTAATGGTAATTAAAGTATGTGGTAAAATAACTGATGCTCATGGTAGAGATGCACACAGCATTTATGCTGGTACACATGGAGCTCCACCCATGAAGTACAGGTGTTGTTGCCCATACATAATGGTGAATTTGGTCACAGGCAGGAGAGCCTGAATCCTTTGGCTACTCTCTCACACAGGTGAGGTGCTATCGGAGGAGCCCAAAGGCATGTGGCAGCCATTGGACGTGTCTATGGAGGAGCACTCTGATGTGGAGGAGGAGGCAACACAGGTTCTGTATGCGGCGCTTGAGCTCTCCCCAACCTGCCCTCAGCCTGCTTCTGATCTGCAGGCTATCCATGTATTGTGTCGCTTTGCTTCACCTGCAGCCCCTGGCAGCTTCCCTGCATGCTGGGTGCCTTCTTATTTTCTTTTCCCTCTTTTCTTAGAAGTTTCACAATGTGTCTGTTGAAGAGACGAGAGAAGAAGAAAGCTTTAAGCGAAAGGACTCAGGTATGTTGGTCTCAGTAATGTGGGAGAGCTGGCTAAAAGGCAGAAAGGGACGTTGAAGGAGTTGTTGATTTCTTTCAAAGGTCAATAAGCACTGAGATTTTTTTGATATTTAAAGGATGCTTTTTGTACAAGAAATACTTCCAATTTCTCCATTTTCAATATTGTGATAGGCTATGGCAAGATGCTTTTTATATAAGTTCCTAAATTCATCACTAACTCTTGAAGGTCTTTTCCAACTTAGATGAGACTAAGTCTTAAATCGTTACTTTGATTGCAGGGGAACTACTAGTGTAGCTGGTCAGAGCTTGGAGACTTACAAACTAGTGTCCTGGGAGTAAATATGTGAAATAAGTAAAAGAAGAAACCCAAAATCTAATTTTTAATGATTTGGAAGTGCGGTGCAACTGTAACTCAAAAACAGACAACAACACTTCTGAAAGCTGTTGACTTTCTTTTTGCATAATAATATAGACATAGGTCATCATTATGAAGCACTTGGTAAATAGTGGCTTGCACTGATGCTTACCGAAGTTGTAGCTTTCTTAGGTAGCAGTGGCATGTAAGGACTTGAAGTGAAACTGAACTTGCACAGACTAATTCAAAACTGCTGCACAATGTCTTTGTTTTTGGAAACAAATGAACTTCATAAAGGTCACGCAGCAATGGGCTGTCTTCATCCTATTACTTGTGACGCAGCTCTGAGAAAGACTGTTTTAAAGTTATTGTTGGGAATATGAGTCTCTGAAGCATAGATTTTTGGACAAAAGCACTCTCTCTCTTGTGGGGTGACTATGTTCATATTCCCAATGTCTCCTACCTGTCTAGCATTTGCAGATTATACCTTCACTGTGTCAATTCCTCTACGTAAGTTTGGGAGGAATAAAAATTCTGAAGCTTAAAGGGGGAATTCTTATATGAGCACTCTAAACAGAAAAATGATACGTTCAGTAGTGCCTCCTTAGCTCTCAAGACAGTTTGATTTTGCTTATGTTTTATCCTTTCAAGGTGTGGACTTGCAGATATAATGCTTAACTATCAAGTGGAAAGATTGTGTAATAGTTTTGGATATGACATGTCTCTTATTTCTTAAGTTCATTACAGTTTCAGAGCCCTGTGACTCAGAATAAGAAAGAAACAAGCCTAGAAAATTTAAGTTTGACATGATACCACCTGTAAAATATACGTACAGTATTGCCAAAGCACTGGTTGCTTTCATGTAGATTTGTCAAATTTCAAGAGGTGTTTAAAACATGCCAAGCACTAAATATATATATATATATATATATAAATAAAAGAAAATTGCAGTGTGCTAATTTAACTTACTATGTTAAATACCTATCAGAGTAGTTAGTTTTTAGGCAGCTAAAGTATAGGGGAGCACTTCCATTCAGACTCTTACCTAGGGATATATTTCAGACCCTTCATTATCCAGAACTGACGAGGACTTAAATTTGCACTGTTTGAACAGCACCTGCTGCTATCCAGTCTGCTGAGTCCTACTGCATGACACAGCACTACAGTCATGGCTCTGTTCCCACCACAAGCTGCTATCAAGGTGAGCTGAATTTCAATCTCGTGGAACTCCTACAAATGCTGTAGAGAATGTTCCTCCAGTTAAAGCGCATCTCACAGCTCTCATCTAGTAACTTTAAAAGGTGTTATTCTGAGAATGAATATTAAATTGATATTTTAGTGTGCTAAGAAGTATGTTTTCACCACAACAGTTCCAGCATGGATTTCTAGATGACTCCCGAAAGAGAATTTTGAGTTGGAAGAAGAAATCACAAAAGTAAGTTATTGCGTGGAAATAATATCTAGTTTGAAAAGATTTGCTCCTAACCATCTTTATATCTGTCTTAGAAAAAAATTAATGTACTCCAGAAATTAATCCCTCTGGAAACTGGAAGTTTATTTTTGATCACACCGCCTGTGCAGGGCATCCACAGAAAGTCACCTGTTTTTTCTGGTGGAACACATCTATATTGGTCCTGTCATGCACAGGGGGTAAATCAAGTTCAGCAGCTCTGGGTTCATAAACTACACAGTATCACACAGCACAGCTCCAAACAGCTAAAACTAGTGTTGTTGAAATTACCTGAATTTAAGTTTTCCTCATATAAATCTGCAAAGAAACTGCTTATCTATTTAAAGGTCAATATCAAAATTCCTGATCTTCAAACTCAAACACTATCTCTCATGCCCTGTTCCATCATCCTTAGTGCCAATGCACAGCTGCTTCATCTCAAAGGTTCGTGAATCCAAGGGAGTGAATGGGGAAGCAGATATGGGAGCTGAGAAAGGTGTCTGGAAACATTATGCCGTGATGGAACAGTAAACAGGAATGCACTCTGTCTAGACATGGAGAGACTGTTACAACGGGAGAGAGTTACTTGGTATGTCCCCATCATTAGCAGTTGAATG
>JANHGO010002407.1:0-30154 GCA_024606505.1 Aquila spilogaster
CGGCTGCTGACAGATTTAAAAGCCCATAGAGATTTCAGCTGCAAAAAGGTACAAAAGAAATGCAAACAGTAACAAGGTGAGGTCAGTGCCAGCAGCCCAAGGTAGGAGAAGCTGGAGTTCTTATTCTTTCTTTCTTTCTTTCTTTTTTTTTTTTTTAAACAAGAGAAAGTATAAAGGAAAAGAGTAAAAAAAAAAAAACTTCAGCTGTGCAAAAAAAGTGCAAGCCATGTGGAAATGTTTAGGGTGAGTTTCCAAACAAGGGGGCAGCCAAGCAAGGCAAGGAGTTTTATCCTTGCTACACACAATTAGAAAACTCAGGCCAGGATCACATTCTTGGGGAGAGAGGGAGACTGAAACGACATGTAAGGTCTTAAGACAAGCAAAGGAATGCCGCTGGAGGTCAAGCATGTGGGAGGAAGGGAGGAGCAGACAGAGAATCAAAATGGCAGGTTTGGAAGAACCACCTAAGGGGCCAGGACACGCATCTGAAAAAAGCTGGCTGGCCTCAGTTAAAGTTATGATATTTTATTGAACTGCTTAATGATCTTAGCCTTTTTTTTTCCCTAATTTAAAAAAAAATAATAATAAAGTTGAAATCACTGGTGAAGAAAGCTGAGAGGTTAACTGATTCTGCTTGGTTCTCACAGCAGTTTTTCCCACAAGACCGCCTGCTAGACTTTCATCCTCAAAAATGATGATACCAACCAATACAGTACAAGACAAACATTTAATCAAAAAAGCACTCATATTGACTAGAACCTAAAACCACCCAGATGGCAGGATGCTGCCACTTAGCTTCTGGACATTCCCATTGGCATTGGCAGCATCAGGACATAAGGAACATTCTGCTTTCAGTAGGATAGTATAGGTAACCTATTCAATCTTGAGGACATTCTTTTCAGGACAGGAGTCTAGAAAGGTTATTTGTAGCAATGGAAGATCCAGTGGGAACAAACGGCATCTGCACCCTGCTTCATCGTGATTCAAGAGGGCAGAGTAAGCTAGAAGAGTGTTAGAAGTCATCATACGAGCTATGGTAGCACAGTAATAAGAAAACTGCTCTGGCTACCTGGCATAATGTGTTCAGATGCAGACAGAAACAAACCTGACTGGAAAACAGCACAGAAGGCTCAGAAGAATGGACTGCCCTTCTTTATGAAACAGCTACTGTTTGTCTCCATAAGGAGGCAAATGCTAGGCTCTAACCCCACAGTCTGGTGGGCAGGTAACAAACAGAAGCAGAAAAAGAGATACCTTCTCCAGAATGCAAAGCAGCAGATGGGCTTATCAACAGCATTTCCTGAAGTATGTTATTCTCTTCAGCAAGCGTGCTGCTTCATGGTAGAAAGTTGTGAGAGGAACTGAAAAGGCCTACATGCCCCACTCAACCTACATCCTTAATCAAATCTTACTCTACGAAGAACTACAAAACTCTGTAAAACACTGAAGACACAAAACTTTCTTCTGGAACCCCCCAGATTCTCTTCCCTCTCCAATCCGCAGGCCCCTTCAAAAGCAGGAGATGACTGCAAAAGCAGCAACTGGATCTAGCTATGAAAGAAGATTCTGAATCAGATTTTCCTTCTCTGACTTCGGAACCTAACAGACAATGCATAAAGAAACCTATTCCTGTTTCTGTCCAAAGCAGCCATTACAGAAAGAGTGGAATAAATTTCAGAAAGGCAATTTACTTCATGAATAGGTCATACTGGCCGGACAACAGAGGCAGATCTGTCAAAACGTAGAACTTCAGATGCTAGACTTAGTTTGGTGACATTAACAACTGAAGCAGAAAGGAACTGCAAAGGTTGGCAGGAAAGTGGAACAGCTACAGATTCTAAACGCAGTCATCAAGACTGGTGTTGGAGCCAGGTTGAGGAAGGCAGTGTGGTGTGACTGAAAGCCCACACGGCATGCATGAAGGGCATGTGAGATCAAAGAGGTGCAAATGCCATCTTCCACCACCTGTGCCCATTTCCCAACAGAAACATAATAAATCCGCCATGCCTCATATGGAGGGCTTGGTTTCAGCAATTCATGCCAGCATGACCCTGCACAATGGATCTCAGCCTATGGCTCTAAAAAATATTTGAAGTTGCAAGTGTTCCCATGAAGCAGATTAAAAAGACATCTGTCAGGTTATCCTGAGGGCAATGTAAAGTAGTTCCAGTTAATATTTCTTACATTTCTCTCCTTTATCTACTTCCTATGTTATTTTATTTACTGAGAGAGGGACACATTGAGTTAATTTCGCTTTCATGTGGGCATTTTTACTGACAGATTAAATTTCAATGATAAAACCTGTAATATGTACTGGAGCTGGATTTGAGGTTCTGATATTTCCAGCCTAGTTTTTGGGCCAAAAGGGAAGATGGCCTCCATTCAAAATGGCTACAAACCAAGGAAACAAGAGACCGAGAGAAAGAAAAGGAATAAGAAGGAAGAATGGGCAGGAAACATAAAACAGTATTTTGTGGGATTTAAAACCACATTATGTCCCTTGTTTTTGGAAACATTCATCCAAGTGTGAAAGCTGGATTTGATGCTTGTAGCCATCAGCTTGATAATGATATCATTCAAAGCCCCCAAAGAGCTGAAAAGAAAGGCATTTCTAACCTAGACTGGGCAGCACTTTTCTTATGGATGTGAAATTAAATAAATACAAAGAAGGAGTATTCTGGGAATATAGAACAGTGGCTCTTCCAGAGAACCTTTATAATGCTTACTAAGACTTCTGTATTGAGATGTACTTTGCATCTCTGCCATTCAGCCCTCTATGGAAAGATGGGACAGAGTAAAGATACAGCTGATCCTTCACCAGTCTACTTCACCAGGCATTTAAATGAAGACTTGTATGGTCCAGAGAAATCATGGGATTTAAACAGGGAAAACCTGAAACAGGTTGAAAGGCTAACTTACTAAAATAATGTGAGACCCAGTGAAACTTGCCATTTCAACATATCAATGTTGGAGTCACAGAAGGAGTAGGACAGAAAGGACAAGATGATGAGTACACAGAGTATCAGCGCTTTGGGGCTACAGGGCCTCTTCACTTCAAATCAGAACGATGGAGACAAAGAGCATAAACTTGGTTCTCCAGGAATGTTTCGACAGAGATAGGAGATTTCCTCAGTTGAAGGTCTTACTCATTCTACTTAGCCCAATTCCACAGGCTACCACGACATTCTCATAAACACAGGGAGCTTCTCAGTGACTACGGGCAGACAGCTGCTCCAGTCAATAACAAATTAAATAAACAAATCAAAAAAAGCCATCATAAGGATTGATTTTTTTTGTTGTTGTTTAAATATACTTGGAATTCTCTTTCCAGAAGAAATACATAAATTCCTAGCACCCATGTGGTTTGAAGGAAAAATATTTTTCAACCTATTAGAAATTCCCATGAAACTGAAATCCAGCTGTCATTTACTATAATCTCAAAATCTGCACTAAAACTTAATAAAATCATAAATGTTCAATGAATTATGCACAGCGTTTCCAGCATGATGTGGCGAAGAATTGTGACATGATATGCTTTGTTCACTGTAGTTAATAATTTCATCAGTACGGACATAGCCCACATTTTGCCAGGAGAGAGATGAGGTTTTATTTTCTTATGTTTAGCTGGATACCTGTCTTGTTTCATCAAATTCTTATAATTTCAGCTATGGACAGTTGAGCTATACTTTTAATTTTTGTCTGTACGTCTCTTGTTTATGATGTTCATGAAAGCACATCCCTTCTCTGGTTGCTTTCTCTGAGCATACATCTCAGCCTGAGTTTCACATTTAACGGCTTCTTTTATTATTGGGAGAAATTTATGACCTATAAAAAATATTCTCTTTTTGTTGTTGTTTTTGTTTTCTTCCTACTAAAAATTCAGGCAACTATTACAGAATTGTTAAAGAATGTAAACCTTTTACCATGCACAGAGGTAATAGTTTTTGCATTAAATCAATCATTACTATATATCAGAGAATGCAACCATGAGATGTAATACATTGACATATAGGTTTCACCACTTCTGTTGCTCATGCAGTTGCCTATTTTGACTGTCTGATTATGGCTGTACGACACTGTTTGGTTCTTCAACAGAAGATGAGCATTCAAGCAAAAGGATAGCCTGGTACCAGCATCAAGAAGCACCACAGGAGCTAAACTCACAGATAGCAAAACTGGACAAGCTCCACAGAGAAGTTAAACTTAACTCTTCATTGTTAAACTCGAAAAAGGAAACTTACATCTATCCAGACCAAATGAGACCAGCAATTATCTGTCCTGTGATCAGCACCAGTTTCAGAGGGCTGCACAAAAGCCCTCCAAGTGCAAAGCTGCAGAAAAAAACTATGTAGACAGTCAAACACTGCCCTGCTCCCTGTCTCGAAAAGCTGCCCGATTCTGTGATGCATTTGAGTGAATGTTCCTTTCAAGATGGGAGACAATACTGATATTTGCAGATTGTTTTTGCTCAGCTTTTTTTCCTCTTGCTAAGTCACAATGGTATTATCCTTGACAGCTCTCTGTGAATCATCAAATAGGGAACAAAATTGAACAATTAGGAAAAAGACGAAGGTGCCTTCAGAAACAGACTCTAGAAAACTTTCATGATTTGAAGACATTCTATTTGAATAACTCACTTGCATACCTACCTCAAAAATGCAGGTTTGAGAGTATGTTCATTTTTATGTTATGACCTTGCACTGTATGAATTCTAGTTAAATGCACCACATGTATCCTACTCCCTGTTCACATCACCATTCGTTCTTTTTCCTTTCTCTTGCACACACATATCTTTACTTTTATACCCCTCTCTATTTTTTTTCTCATTCCCATTTACCCTTTTCTCCTGTCATGCACAAATGCACTCTCCCTTACCCACTTCATCAATCATTCTCTCATTTTCTTAAGAGAATCAAACCCACCCAAGTTACAAAGTGAAGTATAATACACTGTTACCAGAATAGTAAATTCTCTATATAATATAATACCGCTTGTCTTGGGTTCCAACAAGGTCATTTATATAGACGTCTATCACTGTGTCCCCAAAAGAAGGGCGGTATTGCAGTTCCCAAGTAGCAACACAGAGCTGATGGCCTTATGCACTGGATGAATTTATTTAAATCTTTTACGAAGTTAAAAGTCAACGTGACACATCATGGGATCCCATCCAGCATCTGCTGCCAGGCCCCAGAGTAAAGTTCATGTTCTCTGTGCAATCACTGTGAGGGAATAGCTGCTGGTGGAATAATCAATGGTGAAGTACAACTCAAGCTGACATGAGATAAACGGTTGTGACATCTCTGGGACTATAGAGGAAGGGAAAGCAGTAGAAAGAGATCAGAGAGGGGGTTGTCAGTAGCATGCTAAAAGCCTTTACAGTAGAGGATCCAATCCAGCATTACAGCTTTAACAAGTGAACTGAGTAAGATCACATTGCTAACATGTGATTTACATTGCCTGAAAGCTTCACTTTTACATTAACAATGGTACTTAAGAACCCCATTTTTTCCTTTCTGTTTTTTTCCTCCCCAGATTACACTGCCTATGCCATGCTCTCTAAGCAAATAGCAAATAGTAAATAGGTCAATGTGGTGGCTCATGTTCTAGCCATCTGTCCAATATGGAGGGAGGCAGGGAGGAACAGACAGAGGCAGATTCACATCACAGAATCCAGGGGCAGATGTTCCAAAAGCTGCTTTAGAGACAACTGCAGTGAGTAAATAAAAATCAGTCTTCAGATCTTAGTCTCTTCACAAATCACTTACGAACACTTTCAGATAAGATAGATCTCTATTTAGTCACTGTGTTCACCTCCAGGGGACAGTAGAGGATTGTTCCCCTACAGCTCTTATTCCATTACTTTGTTCAATCCAGCTCACCAGGCTGACAGATGGGAGGCAGCCTCTGGAAGAGTCCACACTTCCAATACTGAGGTCAATAAGGTATTCTGAAAGACTGCTTCTCAGTAAATGAGGTTCATATGACTACATAAACTGCCTACATCCATGCACAAACTGGAGCAAAGAGCAGTGCAGAAGTACCACTCAGCAAAGCCCCTCAACAGGAGAAGCATTTCAGAGGCATGTGAATATCCAGCTGCAGACACCAGAGTGTGACTGAGGCAGGCCTCAAGAAAGAGAAAATCAAACCTCTTTAAGCAGCAAGCGGTTCCCACCCCTCCTTTCTCAAGGCTGTGCCCCCAGCAGTCACTGACAGCAGGTGCTCTTTCAACAGGCAGTAGCACTGCCACCCATGCAGCCAGCACATCTGCAATGCAGCAAACTAATTAGAAGTACCCACTTGGGCACCTAATATATATCCCAAGTCCTCTGGTAATCCATGAAAACAAACAAACAAACAAACAAAAACAAAAAAAAAAACAAACATGAAAACCCCCCAAAACAAACTCTTCCCCCACCAATCTCTTATACCTCATCCTAACCCCTGCAGTTAGCAACAGTCAGTGTGAATTAATTATACACAAGGATGGAGAGCAACATTTTGGTCAGTTTCCCAATTAATAAGAATTAGGGGGATCAACAGAAAACATCACTGTCTTTCCATGCCTTTGCATACACAGTAAGTGTATGTGCAGATGCATGTGCCACTTGCAGCTCACATACACAAGAAATATATACGTAGCACATATCTGCTCGCATCTACAATGCTTTATTGCAACATTCGTACAAAATGAAAACACTGTGCTCACAGGAGTTTCTCACACTGCCTGCTGGCATAAGAAGATATGGTTATGTTTCAGCTACTGCCATAGATGTGAACATAAACCAGAAAAGCAGAGAAACAAGAGAGTTAGATTCCCATTATACTCTTTCTAATTCTTGCTTTTTAAAAAAGACACAGCTTTAAAACACCCTCTGTATTAGGAGCCTGAATCTCTTGATTTTCAGCCACAACAGAACAAAGCAGAAAGCCCCTGATGTTAGTGTTCAGGAGAATATACTTCTCCTCTAAGATGCCAACACAGAAGTTATTAATTCTTATGACTCAGCTTCGGAGTAATAATTTCATCTATCATAGGCACAGCTTTTTGGCAGAGAATTTTAATCAAACAAAAAGTCAATTAATTCCCCATGACTCCACCCTGCAAACATCCCCTTCGCAGTACTGCTTCCTTTTTAATTCCTTAATCATTGGTTAATTGCCCAGAGAAGAGCTAAATCCTGTCTCACTCCTACTCCGCTCTGTGGCTTGACAACATAACAGAACATAAAACCAGGAAGGCTGACAGTGGCCATCCCCTTTCAGAGGCCACTAGACACACCTGTCTGCTGGTCATTTTTCTGCCCTTCACAGGTGAAGTACATGCATTAGACAACAAGCTGCTACGGCAAACAGAAAGAATGAGGAAAACCAGTACCTATTTATGCAACAATGCACACAGATGTTTGCAGAGAGATCATAATTTAGATAACATTCTCATATATGCAGGACTATAATACAAGCAGAGCAACAGCGAAGCTCCACGGATATCCTCTTGGGTGGGCATATGAGGATAATAAAGCAAAAAATTTTTCTGTCAGCACTGCTATTTCTGTTAAGATGGGCTGCATGTCCATGTCAGTGAATTGGAACAAGCCCAATGATAGGGATGGGGATGAAAACTGAATAGTCAGGCTTGTGTTTAATCTAAATCCCCACTGCTGCAATTTAAGCCTATTACTTCCGGCCCTATCAACCACAGATACAGTTAGCAGATTTGTTCCTTCCTCTCAACAACAGTTTTCAAGTCTATTAAAAGCTGTTGTAATGCCCCTCCTCAGTCTTCTTTCTTGAGGCCAGAATAGACCAGCTCTTTCAGTTTCTCTTGAGGTCACGTCCTCTGGACCTCTCATTCCTCTTCTAATTGACTTCCAGGCTATGCCTGGTCAAAGTGCATCTTTTCTGAAGTTCAAAAGCGTGAACAGTGATCCAGACAAGACCTTACTAAAAGCAAGTGCAGAGATTACCTCATGCATCTTCCATAGCACATTCTTGGTCATGTATTCCATGACAATGATGACATTATTTTTAAAGTAAACAAAAAAAAAAAGACTCATGTTCACCCATAATCCTCCATAATCCCTACTTTCTTTTCAGAAGAAATGTACCTACCTGCCTGCCTGTTTCTCATTCTGCATTAGACTTGCACCTAAAAAGGAGTTCATTTTATCTGTTCACTCTTTTTCACAGTTTCTCCATCTTGTTTTAAGCATGTCTTTTAACATCCACAGCATTTACAACCTAATGACATCTGCAAAGTTGATAGGTATACCCCTGTATCTCACTACTCAGTCAATCAAATGAGAACACTGAACAGAACTGAAGCCGTTCAATCTTTGCTTGATACATCTTTTCACTGTGACAAAGGGCAAGAACCACTTTTTCCTCCACATTCTGCTTATGCACAGAGTATCAGCCACCTCTCTCTGAGTTCCCAGTATTACCGTCTGAAACACTAAATAACAACAAATCTGCTGCTTCAGCACAATGCCACTCCCCACCACTTATTTCCCTTCCTTCTCCCCTTACTTTCCCCCTCCCTCCCGCTTCCCAGGGCCAGGGTTTGTTTTTCATGCCAAGGTTCTTTAAATGAGACCCCATAAGGGAAGGTAGGTGTGGGAAAGGTTATTAGGAGATGTCCGTCTAAACTGCTACCTTTCCGGCTTCCCCATCCTCTCCCTCCCTACAAAGTCTCTTCTGTTCTGCTTTAATTCCAATGAGTTCAGAGGAGGTTCCTATACTGGAGCAATTCACAGCGCTCGAACTGTGCCAAAGCACACAGGCACACACCTCTCTGATTGTTTCCTGCCCAAGCACAGTCCTGCTGGCTCAACCCACAAAGTGTGGGCTGGGAATCGCTGCTGCGGCCCTGTGCCAGAGGCAGGCTGAATTTCCAGGGGGTGTTGGGGCTCCCCACTCCTCCTACCTTCATCCTCTTGTGTGCACCCTATTTGCCATACATCCCTATGCAGGAAAACATAGTAAGTCAGAGATAGGCTGACATTTAAATCTCTGATAAAATATTATGTAAAAGGGCAGGAGAAATTCAGAAGCAAAATTAACATCTTATATTCTGTTTGTGGTGCTCAGATACATGCTAAATTTCAGCTCTTATACACAGGAGTAAACCAAAAGGAACTCCAATAAATCAACATCATTTCTGGCCTTAGCTCAGGTTTAGACAGATAGAAGGGAAACTAGGAGCTGTGTTTAGCTCTTCTCTTGCTCTCAGAATAATTACTTCAGATTTAGTAGTGCATACTAAAGATCAGAATGCGTCCCTAACTCCATTAAATTGAATCAAGTTAACCTGGTTTACACAAGTGCAAAATATCAATCTCTATCTCGGTTTACCTGCTTTAAATTCTAACAGACTAATCCTCTGTTGTCACTAGACAGCATTTAACACAGGCTCCTTCAACTGCCTACAGACCAGACTTCAGAAACAGAACAGACTTAGTAGTCCCTCTTTTTTGCAAATTGTTGCTTTCTACTTCAGTAAATGAAGATAAGCTGTATTTACTACTAAGCTATCCAGATTCACTATAAGAACACCCAAATATGATGTAACTTTCATTTCCCCTGGGGTAAGGTGGAGGGCAATTCCACAATACTTCTTCCTAACAAACTGAATATTTCCATAGCCAAACACTGAATGGGAGGCATGACAGTATATTTGGTTACTCACTCACACCCTGTCCTGTCTCAGTGCTCAAATACTCTGATAATCAGAGCAGCAACTACTGCACTGACATCACCAGGCCTAAGAAAACAACAGCCAAAACTTTTTTTTCCTCTAAATATTTCTAAGTACGAAGTTATAAGAAACATTCGTAAAATACAACAAAAGGAATAAGAGAGGGATGAGCATTTGTCTCGCAGACTAAATTCGTCCCCTAATTGCAATAACAAATTGTTGTTATTTGGTTAAGCATTTGTAATCCAAAAGATCTCTCTCACTGTTGATGTAGGAGCCAACAACTTTAGACCCAACAACAAACTCATCCAGCTGTTGCTCTCTATACAAGATGTAATGCTGAAACACAGCCACTAAAGCAATCCCAATGGATTTTCCATGACTCAGGGAACTCCCTGGACAACTTCCAGATTAGGAAACTACAATCTGCTTTCCCCTTGTAATTTCCTTTAGAGAAGTTACTCTTCAAACCTCCACCTAGTAAACCATTGCATAACATTGTTGTGCACACTGCTAAATTCTTTTCAGAAGATGTTTGTGCTGTTAGTCTGGCCAGTCTCTCCCTTTCTATGGTCAAAAAATCACGGGAAACTGCAAAAAGAAAAGGTACCCTTAAGAGTTTTTAATATAGAAGGGCCTAGAACATACAGACACTGGATACAGCCCTTTGGCTCACAGCACTGGGCCTACATTTGAAAGAAAGGAGAGCTTGCCCAGGAAGACTACAGATTTTCATATCAGATTCTACCTGAAAATAGGAAAAGCAGATAAGAACAGGGCAAGGTCTATGAGAAGAAGCACTAGCAGATATCTGTTCCCAAGATTTTCAAATGCAATGAATTTTGCCACTGGAAGGTTTGTGTACCTCCTGTGACCTCCACGTGCGGCATCTTTTCAACATCTTTTCAATTTGGCTACAGTTCTCTATTAAAACTTGTTCAAGAAGTATTACGAATCCCTGCTTCACACTGGGGAAGTAAACTCATGAATGCATGAAATAAGTTGTGCATATTCATAGAGGGACTTAGGAAAAGAGCTCTGGGGGGAAAAAATAAAGTGAAAAAAAGAGTAGCACTCCCAAAGTAAGTTTTCCTCCCAGCAAGCTTACAAATTTTTCCAAGCAAGATGAAGCAATATCTAGCATTCAAAGCCATGAATAAGTGGTGTTCCAGTGCCAGGTGGAAGGCATCTGTCTGTATTTCTGCTGGACTAAGCACGTCAAAGACAGCAGCTGCAGATGCAGCCTGCTGAGATGAGTGAGAGAAAAAGCACCTTCTCATGCCTGCCCTGCATGCTGCTTCTATCTCATGCTGAAGCAATGAGAAGAGCCTCTCATTACCTACATTTAGTGACACCAAAATCTCCCCCTTGTTGAGTGCAGAGGAAGATGCCTGGAAACTGCCAACCTGAAAACTTCATACCCTGAAAAGGTGCTATGCTATCCACTCAGCCTCACCTGTGGCATCTCCCCTACTACAGAGCCTTGCAAAGCAGGCAGGCATATGACAAAACAAGAAATTCATGTCTTTCCCACACTGAAATAATCATCCCATATTACTTTAACAGATAATGGTAACATCATGAATGATAAACAACCTAGAGCACTGTCTGAGGACAAAATCCACCTGCAAAAGAACACAGAGGTATGGCATAATTGTAAACCTTTCCCCTCAGTTTTCCTTCAGGCTATGATATACACTGTTTGAGTATCTATTATATCTGATATAAACTGCCACTAGATGAGCAAATACAGAAACTAATTTGAATCAACACATGAAATAGATAAACTTTACTGATTGTTATTTACTTCTTCTTTCAACTATCTTATTTTGCTAAGTTTTGCCTATACCTCAGCTACACTTTATCTCAGTAGGGGGTAACTGCTGTCCTGCAAAACACTTGAATGCAGACCTCTTTCACAGTTTTTCCTACTTACTGGAAAATTTCATTCACTACATTTATGTAGTAATTTTGTTATAAATTCTATAAGGTTTTCATCATCACAGAGATCTAGCTCTCCCTATGTTGCTCAAATCAAACTAAGTGACAAATCGTATCTCCTACAGCATCTCAGAGCTGACTCTTTTATGAGCTGCAGAAGAAACAGATATCTGTCATTCAATCTTCCTTCATCAGCACACAAGCTCTATCTCCAAAAGCACAGCCAGAAGATCATTTTGGCCCACCATTTGTGCCATGCCACCGCCATCTTTGCCTTCTTTGCTCTCCCTTCGGCACCACAGCAACTTCATTTACTTTGCCTTATCCTTCAGAGTTTCAGAAAACATTATCCCTCCTTATCACAATCTCCTGTCCAGTTACAATCCAGCCATCATGTTCTTTGCATGATTCAATACTTTGCTCTGACATTTTCCACAGATTCTTCTCCAGGTGGCCCCTTCTCATCTCAAAAGATCTCTTTCACTGAACCATAAAAATTCTCCCACCTATCCTCAGCAGGTCTAGAATTCAAATGTCCTTTCCAGAGAGTGCAGAATTATGTCTTAGTGGGTTTGTAGGGCATCTAGTGCAGTTTTCAACAACATAAGACAGTAACACACAGAAGTAAAGAAAGGGAACAAACTATAGAAGGGCAGGAATCATGTTCAGAGAGGCCATGTCAAAGGCACAGTTCAGAACATCTCTGTCCTGCTGCTAGCTTTATTTCCACTAGAGAAGACCTGTATAAGAATGATGGTTCAGTTCTAGAAGTAATGTAAAAAATTGTCTACTTTGTACTCATTTGAGTGGAGATGAAAGCCTGGGAAAGCTGAAATAAGGATAATTTTTTTTCATCCTTCCAAGTATGTTACTAAGTATGACTCCTACAATCAATATCATCTCAGTGTTTAATCACTTCAGCAGCCTTCAGACTCAATCCAGAAGTTCCTGGCTCTACATTACAGCCATAATGAAACACAAAGTGTTACAGACACTTGGGTACAAGATGTCTGAACAATAAACACATCCACCCCTGGCTTAAGGGGATAGCACATCATGAGAGTTTCCAAGCGTCCAGTAGAGGGAAGACACAAGATAGACTTCTTAGCACTTCAATACTTTAGTGCTAGGATCTGTTTTTTTCCTGCTTTTTGCATCCTGAGCTACACCTCTGCTGTGCTTTCAACATCCTGCACTGCTTTTCTCATGCCCTAGATTGGCTATTATGCATTTTCTCAATCAGGTAACTTCATGGTTATCCTGCAACAAACACGTAATTCAGTAAGTAGGTCTTTCTCAGGTGTTTCCAGTCTACTGTAAGCAAATCACACCCAGAACATACACAAAGTGAATGTCTGAACAATACCTTTACACATTCCTACCATGACCACAGTCTTCTCCACCTTTCAGGAAGGCAGCCAGTATGCTCTCCCTGGGATACTCAGCAACCAGCAGTCCCCACGGATACATAAAATACCACACATACCTAATCTAAGGCAATGTAGAATGATGTGACTCCACTGCTGTCTACAAAGGAATTGAACTGCTTTACACAAGGTAAAGATCTGTCCATAAGTCTCACAGTAAAGCAACAAAATCTTTAAAGCAATGTATCCCTGCACAAAAGCCTTGTAACTACACGTGTACTTTGGTAACACCCCCAGATCCTTCACACCCAGATTCTAGCACATAAATCCACATTCGGATTTGCATTTGTTTACACAACCCTATTGACTCCTGTGCATGGCGTGTGAGCTGCAGTTTTCTGGTTCCCCTCTCAAACTCCTCTCACCACACCTGGATCTCAAAACATTTGCAGTGCAGCAACTGCTGCTTCTCACACAGCTGCTCAGGGAGCTGGGAACTGCCAGCCAGCTGCATCTACTGGAAGGAAGCCTGGAGAGAAAGAGTGCAGATTCTACATACAGTGCCACAAGCCTATCCCTACCACATCACTCCATACATAGGTGAGTGTGAAAGGCTGAGTTGTCGCTGCAACATGAGGTACAGTAAGGTTTTGTATCAAGACCAAAGTAGTTCTGCAAAGCTGTCTGTAGCAATACATGCAGTAGAATCAGCAGCTTGTACATGTGTATTGTATATGGGATACATGTAAAGCAAACCTGACATCATGAAAAGTCTTTTTTGAAGAGCAGGAGGAAAAGAGGAAAAAATGAGGGAGGAAAAGAGAAGGACCTGGGTATGTGCAATTAATTAAAAAAAAAAAACACACCCACACACAAAAACAACCACACACACAACTATTGATGTGTATAACCAGACCGAGATACTAGACATAGCTTTTGTTTCCCAAGTCTTAGTCTCCTAATAGCTTAAGAAATCTTACTCAATAATTTTGCTATAATAGAACACAAATACACTTGAATGCATGCAAAACGTTAATCCAACAACTACAAACTAGCTCAAGTCAGAGCTCATCACATGCAAATAAAAATGAGGGATCTCTGTAGATCTTGATTGCATTTCTGACTTGATTAGGTACAGTCACTGATTACAAAAAAGCACAGAAGGGATGTCCACAGGGATTAAAAAACAAAACAACAACAAAAAACCTAAAAAAGAAAAAAAAAACTGGGAAATATAATGTAAGCACTTTTAAAATATGGTTTCAGAGAAATTTGCATTGATCAACAATTCAAAGCCACAGGCCTGTCAGAGGTATACAGTCTGAAACTAAGATTTACATGCCAGACAAGTGATACAAATTAAATCCCTGTATTAAAAAGAATCCAGTAAGAGAACAGAATGACTCAGAAGACTGATAATGTGAAACTGAAATACTCAAATCCTGGCGACATGCCTGAATTTAAATGTGATTAAATACTGTGATCAATATAAGACACGTGTTTCGGGTTTGAAGTAAGGGCCTATGTATGTATTTCTAAGCCACAAACTTTCAGTGCAAAACTAGTGACTAAATAAGCTTCAGGCATACAGGATACTTTTCTGAAAAGGCAGTGCTCTATACTGAAGCCAAAAGACAGGAAGCTATGCACATCTTTCCCTCAGTTTCTCCCTGTTAATTCTGGGGAACAACAGAGAACTTTGTTCTCCAGGCCTGTCAACAAAGAGAAACTCACCTGGTGTCCTCTTTCTTATGCCTACAAAATAGAATAATGTCTAAGTCAATCTATATTCACATCAGAGGCAATTCTTACACTTTTTTACCCAATAAACACTCTTGCAGGTTACAGAGCTGAATAGGGGCCTCACAAACTCTGCCATAGCTAGGACTTGGCAAGCTTGAGTGGGACTGGTGATATATGGGAGCACTTATTCAACGTGGTGAAGCCTAGTTTTCATCTGAGGTTTATGTTGTATCCATTACATTAAATAGTCTGCCAGGGAGAGCTCAGCATGAAGCAAAGTTGCTACTTCCAAGTCAGCTGTATGCAATGGGTATTGCTACTCCAAATATTTATACTTGGATCCCATCTCCAGTGGCTCTTGATGAAAATGTGTTTCCTAGTGCGTCACATGGATGCCTTGATCAGAAATTGTTATGCTTTCTCTGACAAAAGAAGTTAATGAATTATCAGATAATTCCCTGCCGCACCTTAATCTTTTTCAAAGTAAAACTCTCTTTTCCCCTTTCCCCTCAAATTTCTCTTCCCTTGGAAGAAGGACTACAATCACAAAGTTTTACTCTCTGTGAAGGAAGAGAAGGAACTGATGTGGACAGATGTCACAGAGTGAACACAAAACAGAGCTTTCCTAAAACTTCTGTTACTGAGCACTTCATCAATTCTCCTGAAAACTTGTCCCCTTCAACCCCACCAATTATTTTTTCTCTGTCCTGAGATGACTATTAAAGATACTGGGTGTGCAATAGCGTCTTGTGCTCAGAGAAGACTGACACCTCCTTTCAGTCTCTTATGAATCTATTAAGTAAACAGAGCCTCTTCTTTAGGGGCTTTGAGAAAAACAAACAAATAAACAAACCACCACAAAAACAACCCAGGTTTAAATGCAATGTAAGAGAAACTAACCATGACAGGAGAATCCAGACAACATCCTACTTGAACTTAATACCAGAATGCTCCGATGACTAAGAGGGGATAAATGCAAACATTTCTCAAATCTTTCCCAGTGTAAGAATCTAATGTGGTATCAGTAACTCAGATAAGGATATTATCATTCAAGTTTGCAGACTGTAGTATGCATAATATGATCAGCTTTGAAAAGGGCAGCTTAAAATGACAACTCTGCTTTTCCTCTCAGACCTTCCTTTCAAAAACAAACAGTGTTGAACTCTACCTTCTCAAGCACCATGACCATCTCAACAGAGACACAAAATAAATAGACACAACAAAAACACAAGCTCTTTAAACTGCCCTTTCCTCTGTGCTAGCCTTACTTATATGTTTGCTTTCCCTGAATTTTCAGCATTTAAGCTACCCTTCTTGGCCTGGTCTGAGTTCACTTTTAAGATCCACTTGGTGGTTTAAAAGAGAGATAGATGGCAGAATCTTTACTGTCACGCTGCTCACTACTTTAACCAACAAGAAGAGACCAGGACTTGTAATACTGAACAAAAGGAATCAAAATCTACTGTGGCAAGAATACACCATCACTAACAAATCTGAAGAAGGACTTGGAGAAGCTGTTTCATGGAAAAAAAAAGATTTCTCTTTACTCTACAATAATCCTTTCAGATTATTCTGCAGTTCCTGTTCAGTCAATAAATCTGTGCAAGGAAAAACACATGTGCTTAGTACAGCCATTTTTGCCAGCAGGCACAAAACCAGCTTGGCATTTGCTGAATAGACCACCAACTGCAGCAGCACTTTACTACATGGCAGCATACATAGTGCCAGCTGAGAAGAGAGACTGAGGGAAAAAGAAGAAGCAGTGCTGGCTGGAACAACCTTGACAGTCAGGTAGGGCCAGTTTTACAATTTATGAGATATGCATAGGACCACTCCACACAACCCTCCTACTGTGTAGAGCTTTTCTTCCTGACCCATTCATTGAAGGAGAGATACTAAGGCCAGCTGTTTTTCCCTTTTTGTTGGAAGCTGAAAATAGCCCTTCGAGGGCAAAGTTTGGAGTCACAAGCAGTTGTTTGCTTTGTTTCTCATGCATCTAGACTTGTGCAGCAAAACAAATGTCTGAGATCTATCCCAGAACTGTTTTTCTGGTAAAGCAGAATTGTGAGTAGACATTTCAGCTGAGATCAGCAACATCTTGTCATCTGACAACCACTGCCTTGGTCAGAGTCCAGTTAGGCAGCTGTCAGCACTCAGTACCCTGCAAACAGAGCAGCATATATATGTGTGCATACCTCAGCCTGGTGTCTACACAAGCAGGTTTACAAGTTCTGGAGGAGTTCGTGACCACATCACAACTAAAGGATCTCGATATATGCCCTGTTCCTCAGTCTTCTCCTGCTGCAAAATGGACAATTCTGACTTCATTTTTATAATGCTAATTTAAAGATCACATGAGCAAGAAAAGATACACAAAATCACAATTTTTCTCAGAAAGGCAAGTGCAAGTGTACTGAATATTTACTAGACTGGAAAACTCATCACAAGGGAGCTTTTTCCAGCACAGCTAGGCTTAGCTCTTCTTGTCATTAACTCCTATATAGGACAATGTCCCAGATTTTAACTGCAACAAGGGGAAAATAGGGCTTTTAAAAATTCATTCAAACACACCAATATGTTTTATTATACCCTTTGCAGACCAGATGGCAAGATGAGAATATATCCTCTGGGCCTGCTTCAGGGAGCTAACGCAAATGCTTTTCTCACTACAGATCTCAGATGATGTTGGTGTCATCATTTCACTTGGGGATTTGGGTCAAAAGGCTTTACACTTAAATCTGTTTTTTATATAGTACAAATGCACCAGACTAGACTGACGGATAAGCAGTGGGGAGGCTGGTACACAGCACAGAGCCCTCTCAGGCACTTCCAGGTCGCTGACTTACACTGGCCCATTTGCAGACTGAATCTTTCTAATCCAATTAAAATCTCATCTGAGCTGTCAATACAAATGTAGCCTGTTTTATTTTAGTGTCTCATAGAACGTGCATTAATCCGAGCTTGTAGACAAACCAGCCCTGCTGGGCAAATTCTGCATTCTGCCAGACCAATTTCTTTCTCAGGTTCTACCACTCCTAAAGCCCTAATCTAACATTACCTGCCTATCCAGGAACTCCTATGGGCACGTCTCATCATCCTATCTGAGTGCTTTATAAAAATGTGGTATACACGATCAACCTTCTGAAAAGTACCACTTTTCTCTCTCAGCTCACTTCTCATGTAACGATGAATAGGGAACTATCATTAAATACAGGAATATGAATTTGATCCATTTTTATTTCAATGGCTTCATTTGTTTGAAATATATATGCCAGTTACAGGCTGTCAGCACATTTAATAAGTTATAGCATAGACTAATAACTCGCAAACTTCTAGGGCCAAAATTTTTTTGCAGATCATCATGCAGACTTGTCATTAAGTGTTGCACCAAAAACATTATAAATCTTGCTGTTTAATAGACTTCCACGGGACAGCTGTGAGCTATTCTGCCACAAGGACATAGAAAAGAGAGAATCACCAGGCATAAACCAAAAACCTGAAAGCACCCTAAATATCACCACAAACTCTCAAACTCCTCATAGAGCTTGATACCCTTCTCAGGAAGCAAAAGCCTGGCAGCAAACTCAAACAGGTCTCTTAGTAAGATCCAAAGGTGAACAAGTTTAAGTTACAGGAAGCCAAGGTCAGAAGCAAAGCACTTCTGTTGCTAACATCTTCAGGAAAGTTGGATTTAATGCTTCAGTGGACCTTGATACTGGATAGAGGTGAATTCAGTAATTAAAGCTTTTTATGTGAAAACCAATTCTTAAGCAGTATCCAGAAATAAGTAGACGGCAGAGCAGATTACACTCTTACTCTGGAGAGAGATCTGTCACCAAGCAGACTGGTCCACAGTCAATCAGCTGCACATTCTAAAAGGAATCTGAACAGTCTCACACTGAATACAAACTAACTTAAATATAGACTGTGATTTTGCGAACCACCTCCGTAAGAGGAAATTCCCCATCTACCAGTTAGAAGCACACAGACTCTTTCTTCTGCTGTCTTATTCCTCCTTAAACAGCTGCAAGTTCTACTGTCTCCTTCCCACACACCTGTCACAGAACACTGCAAACGCAAAAAAATTCCATAGGTTCTAGGGAAAACAGAAAGAATTAACAGAAAAGAAATCCATACCAATTTAAAACGTACACAGAAAGCAACTTTGGGCAAGGAAATCTCTGAGGTACAAATGATTAGAGTGGCAGAGTATTCCGGAAAGGGTCACTCTCTACAGCTGCAGCTTATATTCTTTCCTAGGATATGCTTTTGACCACTGTTTGAAATAGGATCGCACATTAGGTAGTCAGACCATTGTTCTGAAAATATACCTGTCCATATCATTGATCTGACTTGCTATAATTACACGTAGGTTCACCTTCAACGGCATACCCAAATTACATAGCCATTTTCATTATTGTCATTGATACAGCACTGTGAAGGCATGCTACAACAAGCAAAAACCTTTTAATCCTATTTTTCCTACTCTTCTTATGAAGTTCTTTTATTCCTTTCAGCAGAGGAGTTCATCCACCCTCTAAAATATATCAATTTGCCACAAGAAACTTACCACAAGTTCAGAGAACCTGGCATTGAGCTCCTCTGTTGGTGGTATTGGGACAGTAAACTCAAGGAATTGGAGGGGGTTGTTGTCCTTGAGATTGATTTCAGGGAGGTCACTACCCCCAAAGCAACAAAGAAATCCCAGCGCATGACGATTCCTCTTCCTGGGGGCCATGATCATCATGTATGATGCTATCTTCTGATCATGTTCTGCAGGAAGAAGAAAAGAAGGGAAAAAAAAAGATAAGTAAGACTCCACTAGATACGTACATCTCTCTACAGTTGCAATGGTCATCACTGGTGTAACAGCAGAAAGAGAATGGAAGGATTTGAGATACAAAGAGCAAAATAAGCATTCAAGCAAGACAAAGTAGCCAAGCTTTAACATTCTTAAACAGCAATACAGGATCAACTTCTCCTAAAGTTTGTGAAAAGGTTTTACAAACTCAATGTGTGACTGTCTAGCAGTTAGATTTATTAGTAATGATCAGCAGCCAATGTTGAATGCCAGTTTTGGCCTTTTGCTCACTACTACAGCAGAGGAACCAAAGTATATACTGTAGTATTTATCCAGAAGGAATAAAAGAATCCTCCAGAGATATATCACTTGATAAAGAAAAAAAAAGAAAAAAACAACAACAACCATAACACAACAACAACAACAAAAAAAACATCAACAAAAAAATCTTTTTTTTCATCACTCTGGAGGCAGACAGCCAAACATTCACTTATCCCTTTATGGCCAGGACTATTGCAGTAGGACCATTCAGTTTATCATGTTTTCAAACACACGTAACTAGCTTGGGCTGCTTTATGTATCCAGTGGAGAAACTGTACAGTGCTAACGCATGCTTTCAGATTTACATTTGAGCTGCCAGATCCAATCTTGACAGGACCCAGGCTAGAGAGGCTGTGGTATCAGGAGTGTAAAGGGAAGCAAAAGAAGGCTTGAAGGAGTAGCTGGAAAGTGACTGATTTCACCACACAACACCGTTTGTGAGCAGCCCATCCAAACAGGAAGCCTCCTGCCAGCAGTTTGAAAGGAGGGATCTGTGCAGCCCATAGAGAGCTGCATATTTTGCCCTTTTAAGGGACTTGTTGTTTGACAGCTCAGGGGCTTATTTGTGTTATATTTTTTAAGGACTTCACTTTTTCACTTAATCTGCAGAATAAGCTATATCCTTAGAGAGTAAATAATTAAAGGCTTTTGCAAAGTCCAGCTCCCTGGGCACTAAGCAGGGAAATGAAGAAGGTGGCAGGTGAACTGAACCACAGGATGCTGGATGCTGTAGCAGCAGCAACACAGCTGCGCTTTGTCATCAGAGCAGCTGCTACCCTAACCTGCCCCACAATGCTCTGGTCCGTTTGCTTGCCAGAACAAGGCTGCTTTGAGTTCTCATAGAGACTAAGTGGCTATGCTAGGAAAAGCACCTTTAGGTCAGCAGTTGCATAGTAGGACTTAACATACTGCATTCAGCCAGAAGCTCTCCAAGGAAAACATGAGGAAATCTGAGCATGCTTGCTTAAGAAAAAAAAGCAAACAAACAAGCAAACAAAAAATAATCCCAAACCACTCAAACCTTCATCCTTGTGGCTCTATGGACTTGGCAGGACACAAATGCCCTACTCTGTGCTGAAACTAACTCATTTAGTGCCTGCTTTTACGCACCAAGGGGCACTAGTGGCAACTCTCATGCAGCCAAAATCTGTATTAGATGGTATCAGGCACTGTTCTCCCATCTGTACTTTCCTTTGCTTTCCACGCCAGCTTTGAAATAGGTAGTATGTCCCACCAGAACCCAACAGAGCAGTGTCATTCATGCCAGCTTCAAGAGCACATCCATTAAACCACTGGATTCTCACTAGGAGAGACCAAATGCCAGATTACTCTGGAAACTCATTTTTGATACCGATAGACTGAGAAAAAGCAGTGTGCCCAGTTCTAGCACAATATTGTACACAACCTCCAGTGCAGGTTTCTTTGTACCTAGCGCACTACTGAATCATACCAGCTGAGTCATATTCCCAGCATTATTTAGAATTACATTCAAGCTGATTCGCTTATTCTGCTAGCGGTTGTCATATGGGAGCAAGTGCATTCATCTTTCTTGCCCTTTACTGTTTAAATAAAGATCCCCACTGCTTGCTTTTCTCAAAATCTCATCCGCGATCTAATAAACTATTCCACTGAAAGAAGAAAAATACAAGGCAAGGCAACACGACTCATGTCCCTGCTGAGAAACGGGAGGAAGGAGAAAATGCCACCACTGCACTGGACATGCCGAGATCTGAAACGGTCCTAACGCACAATCCTGTTCTCCATCTCGCTGCATCTGGTGCAGCTACATCTTTCTTATCATGCTGAGCAAAACCCACACGAACCAGCCTGGCCCTCTTTGACTGTCCTCCATCTCAGCTCCTCTTCAGCGGAGCCGTCGGAGGATGTGGGAAGTGCAGAATTCCAATTATTAGCAAATACATTCATTTTTGATAACACTCTCATCACTAATGAAGAAGTAGAACAGGTCAAGATGAATGATGCTCAGAATTTCTAAATGATCTCTATCTGCTGATTTATGTCCAATTATTTGTGAAGGAGGACAGAACTCTACACTGGAAGATGATTAGCCTCCTTGCAAAGCACTCAGCAACATATTTGTGATTCGGGTGACATGTTAGTGATGTAGTTTTTATGAAATGTGCATCTCAAAACTTTGACAATTTCATGCACAAGTATTTTCAAAGAAACACTACATTTGACTACCTTTTTTTCTAGGCAAACAGCTGTTTTTCTGGTATTTTCAGTCCTGTCATATTTATCTGTGAAACTGATAAAGTTTAACTGGATAACACTTTGTGTTATGCAGCAATTTATCCTCAGCATATGCTTGTCATTTCTTTTGGTGAAAGTTTTTCCAGTATTTCTTGCTCCCTTGGACTAGCTTCTCAGATTTTTATCTCTCTCTCTTTTCCCTGCACAAGAATTTAAAAGCTTTGGAAAAGAAAGGGTAAGAAACTGGGATGACAAAATAAATACAAAAATGCACTAAAGAAAGAAGATTTTAATTTCTTACCAAATTCTTCTTCTCCATCCTGGTCATCTATTAAGCCTACTGAGACTCCCAAATCCATGCATTTCTTGCTATGTGCCTTTGACTTCATATGTTTTGTTAAATTTCCTTAAAAAAAAAAAAAAAGAGAGAGAAAAATTAACTGCTCTGTGACTATACAAATGTATACAAATATATGCTCAAAATGTCTGTATCTTATTCAGCTACATTTATAACCACCTGTATAATTTGATTTCACACTTGATAGAACCTTGCCCCTCAATCCAAGCTGTCAAGGGCTGTAGCAGATTCACCATCCTGAATGCTACTAGCTCTCTGGCTACATTTCATGAAGTTCTCTATTGAGATAAAATAGAATAGGATGGAAACCCTAGATGATGATGTATTTTGCATTGGTGTAAAAGATCCCTCATTTGTTTATGGCAAAGTATAAAAAAGGCTGATTCAGCCTTCAAAGTCATGTTGACAGAAAACTATTACGTGAAACTAAAGTTCATATCTTGCAGCTCTTTTAGTATTTGATGGATTCTATTTTTAGTGCAATCATTTTCACTGCTGACCAAAACAGATTAATTTTATTCAAAATCAGAGCATGAACATATTTGATCTGAATCTCAAAAGTGAACGCATAACTGCTGAGAGGCCTCACAGGCTGCTCTCCTCTTCTCCTTTGAAAAGAAAATATAGTGAATATCATCAAGAAAAGGTTAAGAGTAGATCAGAGATCTGTAAATGACGACATTTGTCCAAAGTATGTTATTAGAAGTAACTGCTCACTTTATACTTACACTTCCTATTGTCTCTCAAAAAACTGTTTCTTTCAGGTATTTCAGTAGGAGAAATTACAGTGGGTGAAATGATGACTCTTCTAGGTTTATGGAGTACTTCACTCCTACTTTGAAATGAAGGTAGTAATTCACCCCAAATTCTGAAATAATTGTTATGAAGCTATATGACTATATTGTCTCGCAAATAGCAAACTTCCCATCTTTCCATCCTGCGTGAAGTTACTGGCTACACTGTCCTGTCGTGAAGGGTGGTTTACCAAACATCAAGCACCCAGCTGTGTGACTGACTCTGCCAGCAGCAATGGCAACAGCCGGGCATAGCAACTGCAGAGAGGAGCGAATACAAGTGTCTGCTGTAACTGAAACCAGGGAGAAATCCAAATGGGCAGAACTTAGTTACTTGAACTTGGCCAGCGTGCCTACTCTGCAAAAACCATAATCGGAATTTATTGGGTTCGCACTGGCATTTCATCTTAAAGGCAACGTGATGACCCAGTGTGTCAGGATGCAGAGAGAGGTTTTGACAAACCTAAAGACTATCCATCCCACTTTCTCAGCACTGGGTTATTTCTTGGAAGTTTTCCACCCAACTGCTGAGTAGTCTCAAACCCACTAAAAATACAAATGTTTCTGAGGTTACAGCTGGGGGGGATTATTGCTGAATGATGTTCAAAGCCAAGAAAAATTTTACCGCTTAGAATTTTTTCAGTGAAAGTATTTTGGCTGTGAACTTCTCTTGTCTCTTTCACTTATTTTGAGTCCTGGATCTACCACTGTTTAATATACCGCCTGCTTAAGCTAGGATGCATTTAAACATCTGATGTAAGTAGGCTTTAAAAAGTAGGGGTCCATCTTTGGGTCTTTGAAAGTCAAGTGCAAAGTGAACCTTGTCCTTCAAGGGTATAAAAAACATTTTAATATAGTAATTTAATAAAGGCCAATTTCTTTCCTAGAGCAATTAGTTGAGTGCCAATAGGAGTACGATATATGTCAATGTCATAGCTCCAAAAGGTCACCACTAGAACTTAAAATTCTGTGTTCCCATCCCCATCTAGTATGAGCAGCTAACCAGCTCACTTGTCTTCACCTAACTGTCATCATACTCCCATATGATTTCCCTCTTCCACTCTAATTTCTCACCCACTGTGACATGCCATACAGCTCATTCATATAAAGATGTGATTATCTGAATAAACATAAAGGAGAAAAAGGAAAAGAAGGAAATCAGAAACTGCAAATATTTGAAGCATTAGACAATAAAACTTTACAGAGGCAACTTCTTCAGCTTATGAACAGCCAAATGTGAGAAGAAAAGAATTATACTTTAAAGTAGAAAGAAAAAAGGGTAAAAATGTACACAGAAAAGTACCCCTACCTTTAGTTTTGAAGGAAAAGTTGCAGTAATTGCAGTGGTAAGGACGGACATCTGTATGTGTGCGAATATGCTTCTTCAGCATGCTGGGTTTCTTGCAACGTATTCCACATTCTTCACAGATATACTTCCCTCTCCCTCTCCCCCGAACGTACACATAGTCTTCATTTGACTTGTACCTAGTAACAGTGCCATAACAGTAAGGCAATCAGTTGTAATGGGAAAATTATTCTAGTTAGAAACCCTAATCTACCAGAATTTTAAAAATAATATAACAGATGAAAATGAATGACTGACAAAACCAATCATGCTCTTTTTCTGCTCAACTTCTGCATTTATTTGTTAAACTCATATCTAGGTTTTTCACTAGGTAATCATGGACTTGTTTAGGAATAACGGCTTATCTTTTTTAATAAAGGTACCGTTTGACACTAAGCATTTAAAGATTTCAAATTTCCTCTTTGCAACACAGGAACATACTTTTTTAAAGTGTCAGTTCTTGGAAGCAGGTTTGGGCACCATGAGGAAGCTTTGAAAGAGCATCTTTGAGGCTCTGCGTTGGATGCAGAAAAGGAACAACATTAGTTACGACAATGGGAAAGTCTTTAAAAATCCCTATCAATGTGCTCTGGACTCAGCCTACTGGGACTGTCTCTAGATGGAAAAAGTCAAATCAGATTCAATTACACCCTTCATATCTCTGCTCAAGGGTGCCAAAGGTTGCGCTTAGCTTTTTTTGACCTGCTCCCTGCAACGTTTGGATCTGAGCAGAGACAGATAGCAATGTTTTACCTGGGCAGCTGGTAATGGCTTAACTGCTGGCCTAGACTGGATTCAAACTGGGAACTAGTAAATGGAAAGCCCTAGAGCCTACCACCAATTATGAGAATAATAAAATATGCAGCATTTGTGCTCAAAATTTTTGGAAGTGTCATTGGCACTTTTCTACTAAAAAAATTTGTTTTATAAGGATGTTGTACATGGCACAACACTGTGGCTAAAGCAACTGTTATTCATATCAGGCAACCGATTTAAAGTGTTACAGTGCATGGACGACGGCTCTCAGTAAATATTTCCATGGCACTTCTCAAATCAGGAGTTCTCCAGCCTGTGTATGCCACAGCGAACTGCCAGACAGAGCCTGTACTGCAGTCTGCTGCTTAGCCCCTGGACTATATCCTCTCCAGCTACAGTTATACAACCTTATTGCAGAATAGGTATTATTTATCATGTAAGAGAAATATAGGAAAAAGAATTTACATCTATGGCTGTATCTAGCTGCCTTTACTGCTGATTAATGTTTGTACTTTGGAAAAAAAAAAAAAAAGTATTGCACTGCCTACTGTTCTTTATTTCATTACCCCCCTTGTAACTCTCATGGCTCCATGCTTCTGATGACTTTCCATTTTTCTTGGAAACATAAACCAACATCCACAGACCACAGTATGGGAACCGTTATTTAAAATAAATCAAACAGGAAGCAACATCTCTGCAAAGTCTAGAATCAAGGAAAAAATATCTTCCCAACGATATCTAATATATGAAGTTACAACACTTGCCCTCCATCAAATATTTTAACTCTTCTTGGTTCAGTTTTGATAAAGGAATTTTCTTTATCGTGCTCAGTGCTTGATTCAGAGTTTTCCTTATTGCTGAATTCAGTTGCAGCCATTTTTTTTCTATTTAATGCTCGCTGAAAGAAAATGAGATATGCATATCATTAAAATTAGTATCTTTCATATGCCATTCAAACCTGTAAGTTACGATGAATAAAAGCATCAGAAAAGCCACAATCATAGCAACTGATTTTTAAAACATGTTAAGATACACGAAACAACAAAAATCTTTTGCTAAACTTCTTTTCCACTATGCATTGACTATTTGTGGACTGGTAAATCTACATGGAGATTATGGCACTGTAGGAAACCAGGAACGTTTTGAATCTGCAGTAGGAGATGCCTCTTTCTTCTTCTGGGAAGGTGAAGGTGATGTTTTTTAGCTCACAGATAGCCGCCTACAGAGAAAAGATGCTTACAATCAAACCCGATTGCTTCCTGAACGGCTACAGCTTCGCTCCTCTGCCCTCGACGCAGCAACCGGACCACACAGACGGGGCTCTGCAGCTGCATGACACACTGTCCCCCCGCAATGTGGCAAAAAGGGGGAAACTTCAGCGCGCAACCAGTTACCCGTGCTTTCTCCCCACTGCTCAGGTCCTGACCGGTTTCAGGAGCACATCCCCAGCTCTAGCTGCCTGCTGCCCACCACAGCAGGGCAGGGACTGCCTTCCAGCGGCACAGCAAAGAGGAGAAGGGTGGGAAGGAGGGGGGTACCAAGGGAAGATACTAACAGGTAACATTCCTGATTGCTAGGATTTTTCAAAAAATATACCTGTTTTGGTGTGGAAATTGACTGTTCCCAATTTGGTGAGGTTATTAACAGAGGCTCCGGAACACTTCCAAAGCAGGACTCCACACTTAACTCCCACTGCCAGCCCAAATTACAACAAAAAGTGTACCAGTTGTCTAGCAGAACAAAAATACATTTCTCCATTTCCCCTGATTATTAATCAAGGAACTTTTTTTTTTCTTTTTTTTTTTTTTTTTCCTTCTTAAAGGAGGATGAGTGCCCCTAACATTTGCCAATTAAAATCTGCTCCTTCCAAGTCCAGGATATTTATAAAATGGGCAACAATGAAGGAATGATCCAACTAGCCAGCAATTATTACTGCTGTATTTATAAACTGTTCTACCCACGTAGCTGGCACACTTACCACATTTGCTCATATTGATAAGTGAATAAAATGATGAGAGAAAAAAAAAAAGTCTGGCCTTATGTTTTCTACTCATTATAAAATTTAATGCTGTAAGCTTGCGAATTCTTGGCAAGAGAATAACTTCACTGGCTGACTTAAAATGACTGATGAATTACACTGGTCTACATATATTGAAGGGTGACATAATTCTGGCAGCTGGTCCCTGCCCATAGTCCTCCATGCAGTCTCAGCCACCACCTTGACTTCCCACCTGATGCGGAATGTGGCTGATGAGCAATTAACACGGATCAGAGGAAAAACACCTTCCTATTCAATTCAAAGTCCTATGAATCCGCACAGGCTGCAAGTACTACTCCAATCCGTATGCCTTCATGCAGCCCTCTGATTGATTTGGGCTGGATTTTCAAATATCTGAGCAGTTCCACCAAAGCACACATGACAGCTCTGCCTGTGTGTAGGAAGAAAGAAATTTCACCCTGCATGTTTTAACAGCATTCATACAAGGCGAAAGGAGATGTTCTGGATGAGAAATATCAGCAATGGAGCCTACCCCAGTAATTGCAACTCAGCCATGTTGTAGTTCCTATACACTACCTGGCACACGAATTGCTTTTGTTTCCAGTACAAACAAAGAGTAACAAGGTGACATTTGTAATTTAACAAGAAAAGAGTAGTGGAAAATACAGAATAGATACAATAAACCCAATACCACATAAATACTCCCAGCAGCTGGAATAACGCAATCTTTAAGTGCCTGATCTTTCAATCCTAAATACTAAGTGTTCTTTCCAGATTTAATTTTCAAGAATGAAAAGACAAAGGAAAAAGAAAGATTCCAGAAGTATTTGGCCCACGTTGTTACGCAAACTACGGTGAAACAGCGTTACAATAAGTTGCATACCCACAAAAGCACCCAGAGTGCAAAAACTAACAAAAGGCCAAATACCTCTGGATTCTCGCCCCCCCCCCCTTTATTTTTAACACACTTGTTTATGTACAGACATAAAATAGCCTAACATAGGTGTTCAAATTACTATTTACCTCCCACTGATGTACTTTACTGGTTATATGCTATTTTAGCAGTTGTTTCAGTGTCTTAAATGTGCAAAATGCTGCGATCACAGAGGTGCTCTAACAGAAACACTGAGTTTCTGTCACAGAAATGCTCACTGACAACGAAAAAAGCAGCCTTTTTAGTTTTCATGAAAAATTCCAAATTGATGCTGAAGAGGACTTGGGTCCTCTGTATATTTTAAAGAGCAGCCAGTCTCTAAGGAGCACGGGTTTCTTGTGTGGAAATCCTTTAACGTACCTCACCTAAAATCCCCCCAACCCCCACAGGTACTAGTGGAAAGGATAGAAAAACGGCAGTGCTGTAAAATGTTCCTCTCCATGATTACTTATGCCTTCCGTTTCTAACACAGTCTTCTCCCTCTTCTCCCATAGAGACAAGGACCATGATTCATTTCTACTTTACTCGTTTTGCTCCAATTTAACTCCACTGTCTTCAATTACTGGTATAAAACTGGAAAAAACCTGCTCTTAGGGCTGCCCAGAGACCACAGTTCAATAGATACTTCTGGTACTTTACAACATCCCTTGGAAAAAAAACATGCTTGCAGCCTGAATCATGAAAGTTATAAATTTCAGATTAGAATATTCATTAAACATTTTTCCCATTGGCACATAGCCACTTGAGGAAAATGTTTTTAATATCTTTAAACTTTTACTAGTTTACACATAAAAATCTTCTGCATTTAACTACTTTCCAGTGGTGAGCTGGACTGTTGTGGCACATCATCCAAGAAAGGAAAGCTTTCCAGTTAGGAGAAACTTTCCATTATTCTTCAGCCTATTCTTGCCTGAAAATCTTCACCCTGGAATACTGCACACATTACTGATTCACTTTAGAGAGGGGAGCCAAGATCAATGCCGGGGCTTGAGAAAGGGCTCCTGATACACCACCAATGACTTCAGGTGAGGAAAACTGGTGAAAAATAATAATAACTAGAACAATATAAAATAAAAACAGCAGGGAGATAAAATAAGCCCTTTCCATGCAGGTGAACCTCCTGTTACATTTTAACGTGCTGTACTCATTCCAGGAGCTTCTTTCACAATAACATTTTATGGTTTGTTCTCTGAATCACTGGAACGTGGCAACTTCACCTATTGCCTCTGAGCAGTGAATTGTGAAGAGCAAACAAAGTCCCAGGGTTCCTTATTGTTTGCATTTTGTTCACATGTCTCTTCATTTCCCATGGCATCTATTGTTGAAAGAATTGCCTTTTCTGTGACAGTGATTAGTAGCGGTTATGCAGCAGCATGAGATCTCTGTAAACACAACTTAGTTCTGGGGGCAAACCCAGGAACAGTTCAGCAAGTCGCTTTATCTTAGTGAGAAGATCAGCAGTTAAAGCCCCACGAGCAGAATATGCCAAATGACTCTGGAAAGGGCTACGACTGTGAGAGAGGAGGTGAGGCATAACAGTGCTGCGTTTTTATTATTATTTATAAATTGCTTTATAGTAGCACTTAAAGCTCTCCGTCAGGTCAGGGTTAAAATGTGCAAACCACTTGAGCAAACATAACCCCCAGAGACTTGCAACCTAAACCGTGGTTCCCGAAAGGAACTCAGGACCCCGCCAAGCTTTTAAGCAGGAAATCAATCACTTTTTTTTTTTTTTTAAGAATTATTTGCTAATCTGTTTGTTGGCTTTGTTTTTTTTTTTTTAATGTAACATTAATTTCCAAAAGGACCCCCAACATTTTCCATCCTCAGGCTCAACCAGAAAAAAACGTAGAATTACTGGGCCTGAACTGAATGAGAAACTGA